>VZUA01096730.1:62441-72586 GCA_013401035.1 Horornis vulcanius | reverse complement strand
TTTTTTTTTTTTTTTTTTTTTTTTTTTTATCCCCTCTTTTCTTCATTTGCCCTGTTTTCCAGCCTGCGGTTCCTGAAGGTCAGATGGAGAGGTCATAGCTCTGCATCCCCTATAAATAGATTTTGATATTTAGACAGCTATTGCTACTCGATATTAACTTACAGGATAATGGCGAGAGATACCGTATGCGCTGAACCTGTTATTCACGAGTGAGCAGCATCTGTCGAATACAATTCTCGTCTTTTTGCCCTGTTTGGCTGTAGCACACATCAATAGGACGAAGGACGTCTTGAGGCTGGGGTAGGGACGGGGAGCAGGACTGCTCTGCGGGAGCACAGTTGCAAGTACAGTGTTGAATCTATACAAGGGTTTAGAGAGCTGAAGTCAAGAGCCAGGTCGGCGCAGACCGGCTCTGAGCGAGTGCGGGACCAGTTCAAGAGCGGCTGGCCGAAAGATTCCAGAGAGCTTTTGACACTTCACATAAAAATACAAGGAATGCTGCTGAGGTGGAAGGGTCTTCCCTCCACACATACACAGCCCGATTTCCCCTATTTCTGACTTTAAAAATCGTGGGTTCCAGGTAGATCTGAATCAGATACTCAGAGCTCACCACTAACCCCTTCGCTGTTTGCAGAGCATTCAAAAGAAGGCAGGGTCTTCAAATGTGGGCAATACTTTGAAGGGAGCACTAAGAGTTCTTGTTTCCTTTTCACAGGGCATCCCCTCTTCTGGCTGCTCCCAAATCCTCCTCTCCCTTTCGCCACCTGCCAGGCAGGAAGGCCTTTACTCCCAGCCGACCTGGGTGCCGGCACTTTACTTGGCAGTGCGATTAAAATGAAATTCACGGCCGGGACTCCGGCAGAAGCTTTAGAGCAAATTCACCCGCAGCTGGGTACCCGCCGGGATGCCCCGAGCGAGGACGGCCAGCGCTTTGGGGACTGGTGGAACTGCTGGGCAGCGGCGGTCCCCCACGCGGGGGCGGCTTGGGGTGGCCATGCCCCCGCGGGACGGGGAGAGGAGTCCGGCCGGGCTGAAAATACAATTTCTCCCTCATTGTGTTGGTTTACGCGTGGGTCCTGCTCCTTCTGCAAAACCGACTGTCCTTATCGCTGTCGAGACCGCAGCTCTAGAAACCAGCTGTGATCAAAATCTTGTGTAGCAGGACGGGGAAGTACGCAAGCGTTTCCATCTACTCACCTGGGCGTAGGAGGGAAGGGGGGGGGGGGGGAAAGGNAAGGCGCCGATTGTGTGTGGATTTTGAGGTTAAAAAGAGGTAACCTGGGGAAGACGAGGGAGTAAAGGCGCTGAGTGGCTTAATTTAATCAATAAAATGTCTGAAATAGTTGACGAGATTTGATTCTGCCGTTTGCTAGTATAACTTGCCCTTTAATTCTCATGTGTAACACCTGGCACTGTGGATGTACAGCTGCGCTTAGGGGGTGGTGTGCGCTTTATTTTGAGAAAAGGGTTAACTGCCAAGGAAGAAACAAAAGAGGCAGTTTTAAGATGCTGGGACTTCCTAGGCTTGCAACCAGCTCAGCAGCAGTGAAACAAACTTGCCGTCAGAAGTTTCCCGAGGCTCAGGAAGGATGAGCGCGTCTCGCTGCCCGGCCGGCGACCCGCGGGCTTTGTTCCCTGGGGGACGAAGCCACGGGAGCTGCCACCGGCGCCCCGCTGTCCCCGGCCGGCAGGGACACTGGGTGGAGGGCTGGCTGAGCACGCTCCCGGCTGCGCAGGTGTCCTATTCCGGGCCGGCCCGAGGCAGCCGCGTCCTCCCTTCGCCCGCCGAAAGAGGCGGCAGCCCTTGTGCCCAGAGCCCGACGGAAGAGGCAGACGCGACTTCTCGGGGTGTTTTTATGGCTTGCCTGCAAGGGAAGGCGCCGTCTTTATCCCCTCTCAGCCTCCCGCGCCCATCTCTTCTCCCCGGGAGCTCCGGGGAGCGCCGAGATGGGTCCGGCGCTGCCCAGCCCCGGGCACACAGGGACGGTGCGCGGGGCCGGCGCAGCCCCCCTCCCCCGGAGGGGCAGCCCGAGGGCTGAAGGGCGAAGATCTTGGGCTCCATCCATCTCGGGGCTCTCTTTGACCTGATGAGCTGCTTAGGGCAAGCGCTTACTGTAGTTGTTCCCGTAAGAAAAAATCCGAGTTATTGTGAGGTGCAGTCCCCATACATTTTTAACCATAGTGATTACTAAATTAATAGCAGGCCCTAAGACAGATGTCAAAACGTCTTGAAAATGTTTATCTGTGAATAATTGAGAAGGTGGTAAGACGCATTATCTGATTGTATAATGAAATATGTATGAGGAACAGCTGTTTGCAATAGTCACCTCCCGTTGTTTCATTAGCCTAGAGCCTCCTCTTTAAAGAAGCGCTTCCCTGAAGTTATCCATTCAGAGTCCGCCGCTTCCACCGGCGCCGGCGGCCCAGCCGTGCCCGCCGGAGCCACAGCGGGGAAGGGGTAACCCGGTGTTGTCCCTGGGCCGGTCCACGGGCTCTGCCCGTGACATTTCTCACTGGCGGTCTGCTTCTAGGGCGGGAGGGAAGAGGCGCGGATGGGGTCCGAAGATGCCCTGCCGGGCAGTCTCAACCTGAAGAGGATGCCCTGAGAGGAAGGATCCTAGATGGTCATCTCGGAAGCACAGCAAACAGCCATTTATTAAGATTTCATGCCGAGCAGCGACAGCCTCCTCGACTGCTTAGCGTTGACATAAACTTCTAGACGTCGAGCATATGCTGTTGCACAGCATTGTTTATGTGTGGTACCAGATGTTGCTTTGCATCCTATTGTCTGGAGACAATGTTTAGTTCAGGTTAAAATATCTTTACTTAAACTGCTCAGTTGGCCATTGTGTGAGCATTAGTGAAGTGTCATGGAGAGGTAATGGGAAGTCCGGGGAGGTTAGCTCTCCGAGCGTGGCCAGAAGGTCCCTGGTTCATGGTGGGGTTACAGCCACCACTGTCATCTTTTGTTTTCCCTCCTCAGAGAACCCTTGTCCTTCCTCTAAAAGGATGTGCCCCGCTCTCATTCCCTTCGGAGTTTTCTCCACCGTTTCATGAAACGGCCCGATGTTTGTTTTTCTAGTTCCCCTAAATCGCCCGAAAGAGGAAAGGAAAGCACGGTCCTGCGTCACCGCCACCTCAGGCCGGGCCGGTCCAGGCGGAGCGGGGTGGCCCCACGCCCCCGCCCGGGGATGCTGGCGCCGGGGGGGAATCGGTCCCGGGCGCAGAGTTCACACTCGAGCCAGGCCGGCGGCTCCCTGCCCCCAAAGTGCCCGGCCGAGCCTCCCTCCCTCCCTGCGTGCCCGGGCCGGGGCAGCCCCCTCCCGCCGCCCGGGGGAAGCGGCCCGCCTGGAGCCTTTTCTTCCCTTTAACCCCGCAGTTTGGGCCGGCCGCGGCAGCTGACCTGTGGCAAGACTTTTGCTCCGGGAGAGAGGGGAAAAAAAGCTATAGACTTTAATCGGATTTCTCCCCAAACACTTCTGGTATGTTGTTGTTATGCATCTATATGGAGATCATTATTTATAAATGAGCGAGTACGATCAGTCGCAAAGACTTTAAGAGCCCGGATTTGTGTCATTAAGTTGAGGGCGGGGTGCAGTGACTTTGCGGGGGCCGGAGGTGGTGGCCGGTGGGCGAGCGGGACGTCACCTGCCGCCCCGCTTTCCCTTCAGCCACCGTGTCACCCCCGGCGAGCTCCCCCCGTCCGGAGGCGCTGCGGGCCGTGCCCCCGCCAGCTCCGTGCGCTCTGCCCGCAGCCCTGCTTAACACAAGGCAGGCAGACTGCCCCGTGCACCAGGTGTCCCGAGAGGAGCGGAGAAGAGCTGAGAACACTCTCCAGGAGCAGCAGCGGCAGGTTTTGTTGGTCACTGTAGCCCCTACCTCCTCTGCTCCCCGACATTTGTGAAGCCAGTTCAGTGCACAGTTAACATCTCTCTAAAGGCTCGAATTAAACAAAAAGCCGCATTGTGTAATTCAGCATCGAAAGCGGAAGTTTTGCAAAGTGATGCACCGTATAATGTAGATGTGTTTGTGCGATTTTCAGCATTTTTGCCTGTGCATAATCCCTTATGCCTTTTATTATAGCCCTGCACATTACAGTTCATCTGTGAAGATACTGCTTCAGAGGGACCTGTTGCACACAGTGATGGTAATTAGTAACCCTGGTAACAGTTTTAAATAAAGGTTATAACAATGATGTCAACTGTTTTTATTCATCATACCGTAAATGGGGTCTCAATATTATTGTGCCTGTAGAGGACGGTGTTTAAGAAACAGTTATGAGGTTCCACTTTACTTATTATAATGCGAGTTATCCCTTTTTACCTTGTCCTTTAGTAAACATGATCGTGGTTCTAAATAGTATAAAGATTTCCAAACTGCTGAGGACTCTGTAAACTTTAATTTTCTGAATGAGGTAGATATTATTATGAATTAGACTTATCAGGCTCCAAGTACCCTTATGAAGAACACTGTAGTCTTCCAGAGAAACACCTCAGAATAAGTACTGCTTAGAAACCGTAATGAGTAATGTTAGCAGTGGCTATACCATTAGCCTTCTGCACAGGCTCTCCCTTCTATTAAAGCTTACAGAAAATGCTCACAAGCTGAAAGCAAAATTAAATATAATTGCTTTTATTTGCCTATTGCTTTTATATAATTAAAATATTTTTAGTTACATTTCTCAAACAGCATCCACTTCGAGTATTACCTGCCACATCTATTAATCCATTTCCTGTATTAACTACACCACCATTAGCGATTGAAATATGTATATATACACACATATATATTACCTATATTGTCTTTGTCAAGATATGTTTTAGTTCTCATTAACAAAAAAAATTCTTGTGGAAGAATCTCTGAAGCACGTTTTTCATGCACATTTATTAATAATCACAGTTGTCAAGAATTAGATATGCGCAGATTACAAATGAAAAGAAAATATTATATGCAAAATGAAATATAGAGTAGAATTGAGTATAACTATTTTTCCTCCTTAAAATAAAAAAATTTACAGAGTGAAAAACTCAGCTATTAAGCTAATTTAAAAGATGGCTTTGTTGGTTTAATTATACTGTAGTTATTTTATAAATATGTTTCAAAGGAAGCTTGCCATATTGAATGTCAATGAAGCCTCTAAAGAAAAGACTTACAAAAGCTAATGCATACCAAATACCAAATTTTAGTCATTACCATTCCTATTTATTACAAACTAGAGGAACCTATTAGCAGACAAGAATTTGTGTTTAGCTAGCATTACAATGTTTAGCCATTAAAATCAAAAAAGGGCAAGGACTTACAATCTTCTTCCCCTGCCCTTTAGAACCACTCCATGTTCCCTCTACTCAGACAACTGTATAAAAAACCTGAGAACAGAAACTCTGATTCTTCATTATCGCCATCTGTGCCAAAGCAAATCTGTATTGCTTTATTCAGGCAAAATTTCTACGTTTTTCGAAGGACCAGGGCTGTCTGATCAAGCAACTCAAGTATTTTTCACATACCTTAACATCTTCACTGGAAGGAGTTCTGGCCGTGGGGAAGCACAGGTTGGCTCTAGGCTGATGCAGGCCTACAGGGTCAAGCCTGGAGGCTCCCAGGCCTGATCCAGCATCAGTAGGCACTTCTCTATCACATTCAGTAGTTTAGATCAAGGGTGTGGATAGCAGCGTTCATGCTTAGGATGGAGGAAGGAAGGACTAAACCATTCATGAGGTTAAGCAGGCTGCTAACCAGAAGTTTCTTTTCAGGCGTTTGTCACAAATTCAGCATATTTATTCATGTGCTGCCTCTTTGTGCAAGAATTTACTTAAAACCTCTAGGCCAAGCATTTCTACTTTTCAAATACCCTTTAAGAAATTGTGTTTTTGTCTCTTTTGAAGATGAGTGTGTACCCCTCAGAATTTCTAAAAAAAAGCTAAGCATATTATCATGTAACATATTAAATTTCAACTATAAATGATAAATAAGCTTTCTTGTGCTTTTCACCAAACTGTACTCTTTTGTGTAAAAAGAGAAGGTTTTTGGGGACACTGATGTTCATGATGAGGTAACAAACTGATAGATATTTTCCCTTTTGTTGCATCCCACATATTCCTTGCCTTCTCACCTTGTGAGTGAGCATCACTCCTGGAGACTCTGTTGTGTCTATTCAAGTTGACAGAGACATTCAAAGCAAGACCAAAGAAGCAGCACAACATCTACAGAACTTCTGTATGACAGATGCTGTCAAATGCCTGTTTTGTCTCAAAGATTACTACAGTTTTCAAAGAATCGTGGGGAGGGGGGCAGGGAGCCATTCAGGAAAGTTCAACCCACCTGTTTAATCTTTGTCTTCCAGTTTTCATTGTTAATTTCTAAACCAGGCTTTACACTTAATTTAGTAAAGGGTTTGGTTTGACTAATAAGGATCACTTTTGATTTTGCAGGAATAGAGTGAAGACTAGTACAAAAGAAAGTTCACTGTATAAACATCCTGCCTGAGAAAGGAAGGTTCACCCATACTCCATCTACAGGATTTGTAAGTACAAAAATTTGTTCTCTTCAAAGATTTAAACTCCTTGTCCTCAGGATGCCATTGTAGGGCTGGTTGTTTATAGCTTTTACATGAACATATGGTGAGAAGTTTGACTGAAATAGTCCTACAATCAGCATATCTTAGCATGTATGAAATATTTTGTATAAAGGAGTTCCTGTGTGACCCCATTTATGTGATCCATGTTGCTGCTTTTCACTAATGAAAACAAAACTGATCTGAAATTTGCATGAGTGTGATGTCTGGGGATAACAGTCTCATGAAATCAAAATGATGCAGGCTGTCTCTGATTTTGCTGAGATAAATTGGAATTCAGGAGGAAGAATCTCATGGAAAATTAAACATAAATGCAGACATAGTTTCCAAAATTTTAAGAACCCCCATTTCTTTCCTGGGAGATTTTTTTCTGAATCAAAGATCTTCAGCTTATTATCAGGAAAGAGCAGTGGTTCAAGAAGCTGCAGACAGCCCAGATTAAAATAAACCTGAGGGAATCTTTATATTTTCTCTCAAGTAACTTTCACAAGGAGAGCTGTTTCTAGGTCAACATGTCTATAACCCAAAGTGGATCTGATCTGTAGATCTACAACTCAGATGCTGCTGCAAAGATAGATGTCTTGCAGGTCTTTCACTAGCACTTAGATGCCATGCTAGATAACCACCGTTTTCAGCAGAAAAGCTTTAATTTGCAATGTTTCTGCCTACCAAACCCAAACTGATTTAACTCTAAGTCCTGTTGCAAGAGTGGCAAAAATATTTAAAGGAGAAGTGGTAGTAATGCNGCAGCCCTATGGAAGAGAAATCGGTGTGATGAATCACTTCTTTGTTCATACTGTCCGTTTAATACAAAGCAGAATGCAAATGTTTGAACAAAAATGCTTCAATTGTTGCATTCTCAGCAATGCTTTCTCTTTCTCACTTTAAACCATCCAGAGTCCTTTGTAGCCATATAGAGTATGCGACAGAACAATTTGGAAAAGATTCATCTATCAAGTTTAACAACTTTCTGGTGTAACTTCAGAGAGGTTTATTGCTTATTCATGTGGAAGTGAGTACACCCAACTTGTTTTGCCTGGTTTTGCTACTTTTGCTGGTTTGCAAGGCTGTTCTGGTAGCTGCAAATGGCTTCTCAAGTGACATTTGCTGACATTCAGTGGTGTATATTTATCAGTATTCTTCACCTCGCTTCTATACGTGTAATCTATTTTATTTTGTTACTCATAGCAACCTCCTTTCCACTGTCCATGGCCTGAAAATGATAAATGGCACAGTGGCATATTTCCCTAGCTGCACTAAAATGTCACTGTGAAGAATCTTTAATGGACTAAGTGTAGCTTTTCAGGTTATGACTTGTTAAGTTACGGAGAAATTCTAGAGTTTCTCCCTAATCCACCATTCTTTGGAACCACAGCACTGCAGGCAGAGACTAATTATAAGTTACACCAGTCAGAGCAGGGCAAAAATAAATGAAGTAGAAACAGTTTGATCAAGGCTCATTTTATACCTGCTTTCTGCACTTGTGCTCTGTTGCCTGATGTCCTCTGTTCAGGCTAATGCGGGATGTGCCCCGCTGCTTAGGTATGAATATGCACATATGCTGAGATGTAGGTTATTTCAAAGAATTTACTTATCACTGTAGCTCTGGATGTATTTATACTGCTCCTGCATCTGGGGGTGCCGAGGGAGACCCTCCAGGCTGGCCAAAGTAATGCAATGCATTAAGAAAGAGTCTCTGGCGGCACCTGTGATTAAAATGAACACTAAAGGGAAATAAATAGGTGAGAGGACATAGTGTTACTACCCTCTTTTAGTTCAGGTACCAAAATAGGTCAAGAGAGGCTGACTTAGACCTTAAAGCAGCCTCAGAAATACAGTGGACCTGCCCGGGACTCTGGGACCTAGAAGACTATCCTGCCTTAGGTTTTCTGTTCCTTTTTCAACAGTTCTTCAGCAACTTTTTGGACAAAAGGCTCAAGTCCACAATATGTTAGTGTGAGGCAGGACAGTTTATGAGAACATTCACCCTAAATCTGACAGCAGATGGTACTTTGGTGTCACTTTTCCTCAGTTTTCCCTGCCTTTGCAAGGAATACTTAAAAGAAACATCATAGTTCCGTGGAACAAGAGACCTTTAAAAAGCAACCTACTTCCCTGTTCTATGATCATAAAGCATCACACCCAGATTTCCTTTCATTGAAGAGCTAGAAAGCACAAAAGGACCACAATGCTGGAACCAACAAGGTTTTGCAGGAGATAGTGAATGGTGTAATTTATCTGACAAAGAGGGCATTTTTGGCATTGATGGACAGCAGCACCTCTTTAGATCATGCCATAAAGTAGGAAGTAGCTGAAATTATTTTTGTGTGATTTTTGCTCTTACTTGCATTTAAGTGGTATTTTCTTTATTAGTGAGGACAAGAGACTGTAAATCTTGAAGTGACATACAGCATAAAATACGTATTTGGTTTTTGATAAGAAGCCAGGCTGGAAGTTCTTTAGAGTAAAATCTACCTTCTTCATCTCCCATTCCCCACACCAACTTCTGCCTTATTACAAACATGCCATTACAAGACCTGTGCACTCTTACATCCATACCAGTTCCAGAGGGTCCATATTTCACTCTTAGGCCTTAAGTGTTCACACACTCCATGATGACTTCTTGCAAGGACATGACTTTAAATCCCTATGCCTACAGAATATGCTCAGTGGGGAAAAACCTCTTTTCTGACTAACTTTAAAATCATGTCGGTCTTAGGAGTTGTCATGAGTCCATCAGCTTTCCCAATTAACATTTTCACTGCTTATTTACTGTATAGACATAGATCACACAGTATTTTGCTTTAGAACAGAGTTTAGACCTCACTTTGTTTCCAAGGGAAAGTTTAAGGGAAAAGAAACATCTACTAGAAGAGCTGAAAGCAACATCTGGAGGAAGGTTTTTGCATACAAAGGGGGACTTGTGTCTGAAAGCTTTTTTTCCCCTTGTTAAAACAGTCTCTCAGTTGGTCTAAGAGAAAATACTGCCTCTTCCAGCAGTTTTTATCATATTCTTACACTGTACTACTAAAACAGCTACAGTATTACCGTGCTTTGTTTGCCCTGCAGGGGTGAAAAATAAAATGCTTTTGAAGTGAAGCCCTATTATGCTTTTCAGGCCTTGGCTAATTATCTGCAGTTGACACTTTCCTAGAAGCCAGCAGAGGCTCTGTGCTTGGATCTAGAAATTCTAAAATTTATAGGCTTTTCTCTAACATTGCTCCTAGAGGACAAACAAAGGCTTTTCTCCAGTTCACTCTTCAGCCCTCAGTTTACCCTGAGTTTGGTTTACTGCATTTACTGCCTGTCCTCATAAAAGCCAGGTGAGTATGTTCTACTACCAGTATACTCAAGCACCTCAGCAGCTCTAAAGAGCCTTGGGGTTTTCTAGTGCTTCAAAGGAACTTTCCCCCCACTCAGAGGAGGATAATTTTTGCCTCTGGCTGGGGTCTGAACATGGCTCTGAGAGTTTAGCTTGCAATGTTCTGGCACTGCACCATCCTTCAGAAACACCTCTGCCTGCTCCACAGGCATGAGGCCAGATCAACCTGCTCTTTGTACTTCTTCAGAGACA
>VZUA01096717.1:65772-76363 GCA_013401035.1 Horornis vulcanius | reverse complement strand
TTTTTTTTTTTTTTTTTTGCACTTGCATGATATGTCCTAGCTTTATTTTTGTCCTCACTCTTTGTGGCTTCGCTTTTGTATAGACACCTTTATGTAATGCACACTTTCATTTTGAATGTATATATATTTAAATTCAGCCTTCTGCAATGCTTATGTTTGCAAAAAATCAATTACCATTTGATTATAAAATATAGGGGTAGGTTCAAATATAGGTCTTTGTCTTGCTTCTTTCTTCTTTTCTGCTTTAGGCAGTGGGTCATAATAAGCACATCAACTGATGTATTTTTGTTCAACAGATTTGCAGAATTTGTCTGATGTACAGAACATAAAGGTGGATACCTTGAAATGCAGTTTGCAATTCCCATCTCAACTGACTTCCAGTAACAAAGATAGAAATAGACAGATCCATCCGGTCAACAAGTGGCTCCATGGTGTACTTAAATAAAATTTGGTGGTTTTGACCATGGGATAATCTATTCAACACCTGTTCTGCTGACACTTGATGTAATGCACCTTTCTCAGAGGGGAAGCAGAGTTCTAGTGTAAGAGCTTATGGGGCTTGTTGACAGAGCTTTAAACTAGCTTGGAACAGGGAATGGGAATGTGTATGAGCTAGAGAACAAGAGGCTGGAGAGCAGCACTGTGGAAAGGGACCTGCACATCCTGATCAATGACAATTTAGTATGAGTCAGCAGTGTACCGGGTCTGGAGGGAAAGTCTTAGGGGGAGTGGCTGAGGACACTTGGTTTGTTCAGCCTAGAGGAGATTGAGGAGAGACCTTGTTGCAGTTGCAGCTCCCTGGGAGGGGCAGGTACTGATCTCTTCAGTGTTGTGACCAGTGACAGGATGTGAGGAAATGTCGTGCAGCTGAGTTGGGGGATGAGGTGTTGGGCACTGGAACAGGCTCTCCAAAGAAATTATCATAGCACTAAGCCTGACAGAGTTCCCGAAGCTTTTGAANGGAGAGCAGCACTGTGGAAAGGGACCTGCACATCCTGATCAATGACAATTTAGTATGAGTCAGCAGTGTACCGGGTCTGGAGGGAAAGTCTTAGGGGGAGTGGCTGAGGACACTTGGTTTGTTCAGCCTAGAGGAGATTGAGGAGAGACCTTGTTGCAGTTGCAGCTCCCTGGGAGGGGCAGGTACTGATCTCTTCAGTGTTGTGACCAGTGACAGGATGTGAGGAAATGTCGTGCAGCTGAGTTGGGGGATGAGGTGTTGGGCACTGGAACAGGCTCTCCAAAGAAATTATCATAGCACTAAGCCTGACAGAGTTCCCGAAGCTTTTGAACAACGTTCTCAGGCACATGGTGTGACTCTTGGGGCGCACTGTGTAGAGCTGGGAACTGGACTCAGTTGATTGTCCTTGTGGATCCCTTCCAACTCAACATGTTCTGTGGTTCTATGACCTGTGAAGTCCATTTCTCAAACCTCAACTCTGAATCATCCACAATTTATCTGCAGACAGGGACAAATGCCTCTTTGGACTGTCCTTTCTTGTTCTTAGTTGATTAGACATTGCTAATTCTTGAAGGAAATTTTATCCTTCCCCATCTTTTGTACCCTTTCTTTAATTATTTTTTTTAATTGAAAGAAAATTCTGGGTTCATACAATTTTTGTTCAGCTCTCACAACAGAAATATTTTTCAGAAATTTATTTGGAATGTTAAATGCTAGTTTTTAGTGTGCATGAATTATTCACTGCTTCTTAATGCCCATGTTTTTTTCCCTAACAGATTTTCTCTAAATTTGGCTATGTCATGAAGATTGTTATGTTCCATAAGAACAATCAGTTTCAAGCTTTGCTCCAATATGCTGATGCAACGAATGCATATTATGCCAAAATGGTAAGTATAGTGTATTCAACTTGAGTTTGTTTGTTTGTTTGTTGGGGAGTTTTCCCTACTTAGGGACAGGGAAACCATTAGGAAATTTTGACCATTAACTTTGTGATTCCTTAGCATTCTAATGCTCTTGTTGCACATGAATGACTTTGACATCTCTCTTTAGTTAAGAGGACAGCACTCTTATCATCAACTGCAAACAAATGTGTAGCATATACTCCAGGACCTGCATGAGTATATCAAAATGAAAATTATTGATATTCTCTGTGTCTTCTCAAGACTGAACAGGCCCAGCTCCCTGAGCTTCTACTGGTGAAAGAGATGGTCCAATTGCTTAATCATCTTTTTTGGTCTACACTAGACCCTTTCCAACAGCTCTATGTCTCTTTTGGGCTGAGGAGTCCACAACTGAACACAGCATTCCAAATGTGGCCTCACCACTGCTGAGTGGAGGGGCAGGATCACCTTGCTTGACCTGCTGGCAATGTTTTTTATAATGCACCCCAGGATGCCATGGCCTTCTTGGCCACAAGGACAGATTGCTGGCTCACAGGCATCTTGTGGTCCACCAGGACCCCCAGCTCCTTCTCTGTGGAGCTGCTTTCCAGCAGATCAGGCCCCAGTCTGTGCTCTGCGTTTGTCTTTGCAGAATGTCAGGAGGTTCCTCTGTGCCCGTCTCTCCAGCCTGGTGAGGTCCTTCTGAAGGGCTGCACAGCCCTCTGGGCTATCAGCCACTCCTCCCAGCTTTGTGTTATCAGTGAATTCCTGAGGAGGCCTCTGCCCCTTCATCTAAGTCATCTTCAGTTCTCATATAAAGGGAGCAGGAGGTNGGGAATGTGTATGAGCTAGAGAACAAGAGGCTGGAGAGCAGCACTGTGGAAAGGGACCTGCACATCCTGATCAATGACAATTTAGTATGAGTCAGCAGTGTACCGGGTCTGGAGGGAAAGTCTTAGGGGGAGTGGCTGAGGACACTTGGTTTGTTCAGCCTAGAGGAGATTGAGGAGAGACCTTGTTGCAGTTGCAGCTCCCTGGGAGGGGCAGGTACTGATCTCTTCAGTGTTGTGACCAGTGACAGGATGTGAGGAAATGTCGTGCAGCTGAGTTGGGGGATGAGGTGTTGGGCACTGGAACAGGCTCTCCAAAGAAATTATCATAGCACTAAGCCTGACAGAGTTCCCGAAGCTTTTGAACAACGTTCTCAGGCACATGGTGTGACTCTTGGGGCGCACTGTGTAGAGCTGGGAACTGGACTCAGTTGATTGTCCTTGTGGATCCCTTCCAACTCAACATGTTCTGTGGTTCTATGACCTGTGAAGTCCATTTCTCAAACCTCAACTCTGAATCATCCACAATTTATCTGCAGACAGGGACAAATGCCTCTTTGGACTGTCCTTTCTTGTTCTTAGTTGATTAGACATTGCTAATTCTTGAAGGAAATTTTATCCTTCCCCATCTTTTGTACCCTTTCTTTAATTATTTTTTTTAATTGAAAGAAAATTCTGGGTTCATACAATTTTTGTTCAGCTCTCACAACAGAAATATTTTTCAGAAATTTATTTGGAATGTTAAATGCTAGTTTTTAGTGTGCATGAATTATTCACTGCTTCTTAATGCCCATGTTTTTTTCCCTAACAGATTTTCTCTAAATTTGGCTATGTCATGAAGATTGTTATGTTCCATAAGAACAATCAGTTTCAAGCTTTGCTCCAATATGCTGATGCAACGAATGCATATTATGCCAAAATGGTAAGTATAGTGTATTCAACTTGAGTTTGTTTGTTTGTTTGTTGGGGAGTTTTCCCTACTTAGGGACAGGGAAACCATTAGGAAATTTTGACCATTAACTTTGTGATTCCTTAGCATTCTAATGCTCTTGTTGCACATGAATGACTTTGACATCTCTC
Organism: Horornis vulcanius; assembly: GCA_013401035.1. NCBI lineage: Eukaryota > Metazoa > Chordata > Aves > Passeriformes > Scotocercidae > Horornis > Horornis vulcanius. The sequence continues at coordinate 72,611 of VZUA01096717.1, read as the reverse complement.
TTTAGTTAAGAGGACAGCACTCTTATCATCAACTGCAAACAAATGTGTAGCATATACTCCAGGACCTGCATGAGTATATCAAAATGAAAATTATTGATATTCTCTGTGTCTTCTCAAGACTGAACAGGCCCAGCTCCCTGAGCTTCTACTGGTGAAAGAGATGGTCCAATTGCTTAATCATCTTTTTTGGTCTACACTAGACCCTTTCCAACAGCTCTATGTCTCTTTTGGGCTGAGGAGTCCACAACTGAACACAGCATTCCAAATGTGGCCTCACCACTGCTGAGTGGAGGGGCAGGATCACCTTGCTTGACCTGCTGGCAATGTTTTTTATAATGCACCCCAGGATGCCATGGCCTTCTTGGCCACAAGGACAGATTGCTGGCTCACAGGCATCTTGTGGTCCACCAGGACCCCCAGCTCCTTCTCTGTGGAGCTGCTTTCCAGCAGATCAGGCCCCAGTCTGTGCTCTGCGTTTGTCTTTGCAGAATGTCAGGAGGTTCCTCTGTGCCCGTCTCTCCAGCCTGGTGAGGTCCTTCTGAAGGGCTGCACAGCCCTCTGGGCTATCAGCCACTCCTCCCAGCTTTGTGTTATCAGTGAATTCCTGAGGAGGCCTCTGCCCCTTCATCTAAGTCATCTTCAGTTCTCATATAAAGGGAGCAGGAGGTAATAAATAGTCAGATGTGTAGAAAAACCGTAGCAATCTTTTCGTGACACCTGTGGTTCAAATCTCAGAGAGGCAGACTGGAGACCAATGGTCAGGTCAGCAGATGGGTGCCTCTATTTGCTGCAGCAGGGCATCAGCCACAATTATGCACCACTTCTGGTTGTTCTTGGGCATTGGATCTGTCTGCTCTGTTGTTTCACTTGAAGACATGCCCAGGTCTGGGGACTTAAAGTGGAAAAAACCTTTAAGGTCTTTGAGTCCAATGATAAACCTAATGCTGCCAAGTTCACTTCTGAACCATGTCCGGAAGCACAACATCTGCGCATCTTTTAAATCTCCCCAGGGGTGGTGACTCCACCACTTGCCTATTCCAATGCCTGATAACCTTTTTGATGAAGAAATTTTTCGTAATATCCAGTCTTAACTCGCCTTGCAAAACTTGAGCCCATTTCCTCTTGTCGTGTCATTTGTTACTTGGGGGAGGCCGACCCCTGTATTGCTACAGTTTCAGGCAATTGTATAGAGCAATAAAGTCTCTCCTAAGCCTCCTTTTCGTCAGGGCAGACATCCCCAGCTCCCTCCAGCACTCCTTTCAGGTCTTGTGCTTCAGAACCTTTGTTAGAGTCTCGCATGTAAGGGTCAGTTCATGCAGTTGAAATTTCCAAGTTAGTATTCCTATTACCATCTGATATTGTGTGTTGAGTGGGAGAGAAATATAGGAAGTGCTTAAATCATGCTTAAAGCTATGTTTTGTCTGATTGGCACAAGGTGATATTATACTAACTAGGGGCCTACGCTAGAACTCTCCATAGGATGTTTAGGTAAGGATTACCTTACCTTATGCTGATAGGTAAAACAGCATAATTGTCTACTTGGTGTTTAAAAAGAGGGCTTAAAACCAGAAGGTGCATTTACTGTTTAGGCGCAATTGCAAGGTGAGAACTGTATAATGGTGTAATGATTTGGATTGGAAGCAACCTTTAAAGATAATCTAGTCCAATCCCTTGGAGTGAGCAGGGTCACCTTCAACTACATCAGGTTTCTCAGAGCCCTGTCCAATGGGCATCAGCCTTCTCCCAGGGCAAACCTGTGCCAATGTTTCATTACACTTATTTTAAAAACTCTTCTTCCATATAGCTAATACAAATCAACCCTCCCAGTTTAAAACCATTACCCCATGTCCTATGCCAGCCTGCCGTACTGAAAGATCTGTCTTGATCTTTCTTATAGGCCACCTTCAGGTACTGAAAGGCTGCTTGTAGTGGTTTCACATTCACCAGTTTCTGATTCTTAATTAATGTAGCGATTTGAGTGTCTGCTAGAATTACTTATTCTTTTGCTACTGTGAGATAGGATTAGGAGAGAAGCAAAGCAAGCCCAAAACTTAAAAGGGTATAAAGACAGGTTTATTAACAAAACTACAAGAGAGAAGAAAAGATATTAAGAATCAGAATAAAACTTTCAAAACACTTCTCCTCTCCTCCAACAGCTATTCACTTTCCCACTGAGGACATAAGAAGCAAACCCTGGGATTTTCAGTCAATTTCACCACTTTAAAATAGTCTTTCATCAGTTCTTAGGGAGAGGGGCCTCTCTTAGACATTGCCACAAGAAACAGTTCTCTGGTGGCTCCCATGTCACAAATCTGCAGCCACCTGGAAACTCTGCAAACTGTGGTGTCCCTCCCATTTGGCAGCTTTTCTCACAGCTGCACTCATGGGCATATCAGCTTTTTTAGGGTACAGTTTAAGGATGACTGTTCTAGTATAAAACAAAGGGTCTCTTAATCTCTAAAATAATCCTAATCTCAAAAAAAAACCAGAGGACGTTTTTTCCCTTGGGGCAGAGGGCTTCATAACTCTTTATCTCTACCTTCCTCTGTTCAAGATTCTCCATTAGATCACAACTACATCAGCTCACAGCTATGACTAGAACTTTGCATGCCCTCAAAAAGCATTCTATAAGTTGCAGGGTTATTTTAGTCCATTCTCCATGGCCTCACAAGAGAAGTCCAGCCCAAACTAGGGAACTCCTCAAAATTCTTCCCACTTAGGACTGTTAATCTTGCTCTCCACTGACTTCAGTCTCATGCTGTGTCTCTCCACATCTCACTCTGTCCTTTTCATCTCGCTTGGGGAAAGGTTAGTGCTTTGCAAGTTTCATCTGGGCAAGGAAAGAGTTAACATTCTCCCAGGTCTGCAGAGGCAGATTGTTCTTCCCGGCAGTGGCCCCAGTGGCCGAAGGTGGTTAAAAATCAGGCCACGTGGCTCTGCCAGGTTCTCGGCAGCCGGGCAGGTTGACGCTTCCCATACCTCTCGCTGGCATCAGGGTGGGCCCAGAGCCAGTCCCAGGGGCCTGGTGGATGCCTCCCTTGGGGCAGGCCTTAAGGTTGGCTGATGTTGGTACATGGGGCTTCTCCTTCCCCTGCCGGCCGCTGCTGGGGCCCGGGCGCCAGACCAGCCCCAGCAGGCTCCTAGGAAAGGCCTGGCCCAGCCAGCCCGGCCCCACTGCAGCAAGGAGGGAGCCAGGACCCACTTACCTCTCCCAAGGCTGGAAGAAAAAGGGAAAGATTACTGGAATTCTCTGATTTTAACGTGTGTATTCCCAGAGGCGTGTCAACTTTCTACTGGTTTTACCAGATATCAATATTCAACCCTAGTCACTGATTGGATTTTGCTGTAACTTCCTAGAAAATCAGTTCCGTAGGTGTTTTCCTTTCCTCATCAAACATCAATAAATGCAAAACCAGCACACTGCAATAATAATATAAACTTACAGTAATGGCTGCCATGATGTGTTTTATCTCTGAAAATGAAATTATTTTTCTTCAGTCTCTGGATGGCCATAGTATCTACACTGGATGCTGCACCTTGCGTATTGATTTCTCCAAGTTAACTAATCTAACAGTGAAATACAACAATGACAAAAGTAGGGATTTCACTCGCATTGACCTTCCTTATGGTGATGGCCAACGAAGTGTGGAGACATCTGTATCAACTCCCTTTGGTAAGAAACCTTCACTTCTACCGCTAAATACACACTGAGATCATAATTTTTGTGTCATATTTATGCTCTAGCTTCATATCAAGTTCATAGAAAGGTACATTTTGCGTAAATTCTTGTTTGCTATGTCCACTAAAACTTGTATGGAAAACATGAAGTCCAAGTAATGGTAGATGAATATCTGAAACAATAACACGAGGGATACTTGTGGGCAAATTTAAAGTGTTGCAAAAAAGCTACAGAATACTGCTAAAATGTGAAATGGTATCATTGGTATGGGTAATGTTGTAGATATTGCATATCAGAATGGAAATCATCACAAATCGACACTGGCTGCCTGAAGCTGCTTGAAAATAAGTGTTTTAAGGGTATTAGCACTTATTTGTTGATATTTTAGGATAACTGAATGCTGCAAGAACCTGTAAGAAAATCCAAAATTCTATACTTATTTATATATGTCTGTACTCATCTTCTAAAATATAAAATTTAAAAAAATTTCTTATTTTAGGAGTAATTTTGGCATAGAGGAGACTTCTGCTTGAAGTGACACTGGAGAAACTATCATGACACAATTTAAATTATTTAATCTATTTTTTCCTCTCTCTAATGACAACCATTAGCAATAATATACAGCTAAGAACTGTCTTGACTGTTGAATAGATGTCTAAGTGCTGTCCAATTGATTAGCACAGTAAAAAGTGTGGGAGAATAATTCCCTATTTTCCTTTACTTTCCTATGGCAGCTAGGGGAAAATATTTGGTTTGGTTTGATTTTTTGGATAGTTGAGTTAGTTAGCTTAGATTAGAATAAGCAAGTGAGTTGCACTCATTACTTTCTTGATTTTTTGTCTTTACTGCTCCCCTTAAAATCCAGGCTTGGATTTTTATGTCATGGACAACTGTCATTACAGTCTGGAGCAGAGGAGGATGGTGGAATTTGCCATACAGCATTATAGAAATGCACTGTTACAGATCTAATATATTCTAATTAATTAGATTTGCACTATTTGAAATGTCAATGGAAGGGAAAAGTACAATTAGAGTAGTTTATTTCTGCACTTCCTTGTAGGGGAGAAGTAACTATGCTTTTGGAGAATAACACATGAACACTTCTCAATATCTTCCCCCTCACTCTGATTAGCTTCTCATTGCTAGGAACCTTGGTTTCTTTTACTGAAAGAGTAAGAAGTGCTGGAATAGTCTGATGTCTGTAACAAAATTTGTCTATGGTATATGCACAGTGAAGCAGCTGCACATATATTTAAAAAAAAACCCCTGTAGACAGGGAGAAATGGGCTTCCTAGCCTTTCTGTCAGTGGTGACAATATGCACATATTGTCATTGGCATGCTCTGAGAGGCTTAGTTAAAGAATGTGAGTAAAAGATGTTCTAAGTCATGTGAGTACTTCAACTACCTCTTATTACTAGTGGATGTTGTTTTGACGGTAACTATCAGAATAATACCTCTGTCTTTGTTGTAGACTTGACGTTATCTTAATAGCAAAACTGAACTGCTCTTGAAACTTGTTTTTCTTCTCTTTTTTCTTTATTACTCTTTGGCTTTTAGTGGAAAAGATACTGCACTATATACAAACAGATTTTGCGCATATTTTTTGTTTAAAGAGTTCTTGGATCCAGTTAACCTTAGCAAAGCTACATAAACTGGCTTAGAAAGCTAGGCTGATAGCCATGAAGCAAAAGAATTAAAAAAAAAAAAAAAGCACAACATAGAATTTCAGATCTTTCTGTGTTAGCTCAGTTTGACAATTATTACATTCCTGATTTTGGTATCAGGGTGCAACATGCAGGTCTTATTTGGCATAATAAAAGTTCTTGATCTATTTCTTCATTACTGTTCTTGGATTGTGAATAAGTGATTAATAACTGTATTGCCAGAACATGTCAGTATAATGCACCAGTGTGTGTATTTCAAGAATGTATTTACTTGCTTTGGTGTGATAAATGTGTTCACTGTTTTGTATGAAAGACATTTTGTTGCCACAGATAAGAGGAGGTGTAATGTGATGCAGTATTCATGAATACTTGATCTGTGGTGTCTGTTCCATTTCTTTTTGTAATTCATAATAGATAATTCTTTGGTATTGTATTATCCCTATCAATAACCATTTGCTAGTAGCTCTATTTTAGTCAGGGGTGTAGAGGTTTGAGTAGTTAAACAGACATATTACCAAATTTGTAGAATGTGTTCTCTGATTACACATGCCCCATTTAAAAAAATTAAAATCTGGTGTGTCTTTACATGTGAACAAATACGCAGCTCAAGTGTGTATCTAACTGCTTAGAACACAGTTTTGTGTGCTATCCTGGGTAGCACTTACCTCCCCATACTAATGTGGAAATCTCTGAGCTATCTTTGATGCTAGTACTCTCCATATGTTGCTATTCCAAATTTGGGTTAGTGCTTCTGATTTCCAGGGCAACTATAAAAAAACCTTGGTTATTTATAAAGTTACACAAACTGGGAAGGTACATCTGCTTAAAATGCTTTACGCATTTCAGCAGCTAATAAAATTCAGAACCTCAGATTAGTTGTAGAAGTTTAACTTATACTGATCTTAGTATTCAGGAGTTGTATCTCATCATTGCAAAACACCTTTGACTGTATTTACTTGCAGAAAATTTCTAGAATACATGTCGGTTGTGTGAATAGAAACCATTGAACACAGGCTTTAATGTATACTAATCTCTGCTGTGCTTTCCTATGCAAACTTCTCCAATTTACATTTTGCCCTGACTTCATTTTAGAGACGAATGTTGAGACTGACCAGAATATTTGCCTTCAAAAGTGGCTGAAAATTGTCTTTGTAGAACATAGAATCTTGGATTTCAAAGAGTTTTAATCCAAAAGTTTTATAAACATTTGGAACCACAGATAAAGTCAAAATAGCAACACTGCTAGCTGATTCTGATTGCTGAAATCTCTTCTGTTTGTTAAAGCTTTTAAAATCTGCTTAAAAAAAAATCTGTCTGTTCTCTCTAGCTGCCCAAAATACCGTATTTCCATCATATACAGGGCCTTCTGGGTTTGCCCCAGCCTTGGGTTTTCCTCAAGGAGCAGGTAAGTTTGTTTTCTAAGAATGTGGTCTTTGTAGTTATGGCTAATGGCCCATCTGAATAAATCTGTTCTGAGCCATTTGTTTTAAAATAT
>VZUA01096717.1:49121-61790 GCA_013401035.1 Horornis vulcanius | reverse complement strand
GTTTTTTAAAAAAAAGTCCTATGACTCTCAATCTAGTAAATACTAGAATTAAAACATACAACTCTTCTGTCATTTATTTTAATAATACATTATTTTCCTGTAACTTACCTTATATCTATCTATTTGAGAATAATCAACTGATCTCTATTGAAATGCTGTTTTGCATTTTTTTTGGCATTTGAACTGGAGGTTATGTTATATCCTTCTACCTTTTTAAAATGTAATGTTGTGACATAGCCCACCTGGTAGATGTGAAAGTTGCTGTTTAAATTTAGAATGTGAAATCTAACACTAAGTAGAAAACAAGTAAGTTTTGAATACTAAGTATTAGTATTCAAAGAATTGTCTTTTCTTCCCCTCCATTAATTCCTGTTGAAATTACATTTCCACTGGTTAGCTATCAACTACTTGAATGGACAGAGGCTTTATGGAAGGGTCATGCATGCTACTCTTTCAAAATATCAGACAATTCAACTTCCTCGTGAGGGACAAGAGGACAAAGGTCTGACAAAGGACTATAGCAATAGCCCTTTACATCGCTTTAAGAATCCCTGCTCTAAGAACTTCCAAAACATCTTTCCTCCATCTGCTACCTTGCATCTCTCCAACATCCCGTGAGTATCTGCATGTGTCATCTTCTTGGAAAGATGTTTTTTAGGTTATGGTGTCAAGTTAAAAAGTCTGATTGTAAGTTCCAGTTTTCTTTCTTTGGCCTTTTACAATTCATTCTGCTGTGGGTCATTCTCATACGTGATTAACAATCAGTGAATCCTTTAACTGCCCCATTTTTATCATTAGCAAAGAGGATAACTGGAGGAATTATCTTCTTTGAGTTTTGATCAGTTTACATTTTCTTGAGAGTATGCTTTTGGTTTTTGGCTTATTAAATCATGTGTCACCAATTTTCACAAAGGTTAAAGATGCTTTTTGAGGTAATGTACATGACAACAAATTTACCATGGACATAGTTATTTAATATAGATACATTTTTTAACAATTCTATCACTTCTTAAAGATCAGCTTCTACAGAACTCAGATCTCTTACATGGAGGGCAAGTGAGAAAGAAGAAAGTATTTAGTGTGCTCTTTAAGACTGAAATAATCTTTTTTGAGTCTAGAATGTTATCAGTAGTATGTGGAGTAACAGCCAAACATAAGTTTTCACAGGCTTCTCTTATTTGGCAGCTGTGCAGGGAGGAAAAAAAGGAAATGATGGATTTTTGCCCAAGTAAGAAAGGAAATTATGAGACGCTTTGAAAACAGCTTTTTGAGTAAAACAAAAATCTTTCAAAATTGAAAATACATGACGTGCACTTGCACAAATTGCGAGATGAACTGTATTCCTAAAGATTATAGGAGATTTTTTAATGCAATTTGAATTTTACTGAGAAAGAAACAGGGTTGGATGAAAAACAATAGTTTGTCTTAAAATGTTTTTTGTAGCATAATGTGATACTGAAATGTAGAGTAAAAGGCAAGTGTTTTGGGCTGAAGTGTTGACATGGTTTGAGTTGATGGGGATAAATTTAAACAGCAAAAACTAGTTTAGAAGCCAAAATTGGGATCTTGATATTATTACAGGATGCTGTGCTCTTCTACAAATTGATGGGAGTTCTTGTTTTGTTTGTTTATTTTTTGGGTTTTTTTTCAATTAGGCCTTCTGTTACTGTTGATGATTTGAAGAACCTTTTTACAAGTAAAGGATCTACTGTGAAAGGCTTCAGATTTTTCCAGTAAGTAAAATTGCTAAGCAAGCTTTTATCCTGGAAAATAGCTAACTCCTGTTTTTGTGACTTTCTATGTGAATATAACTGCAAGCGGAATTCCATGTATATACAGCTATGGGCAAAAGTGGTACACCTATCATGATTTTTATGATGCTTTCAGTCTTAAAATTTTAAATGGAATACTGGGTTAGCATAACTAAACTAAAAATATGCAACCTTTTGACAAACTCCATATAAAGTAAATTCAAAATAAAACAAGTTTAAGGGAACTAAATGCTCGTTTCTTGAAAAAACACAAGCTTTGTGTATGTAAAATGCCATATAAAAATACAGTGATGACAATGTATCTACATTAATTAATGTTAGTTGTCAGCATTATTTTAGTACTGTTGTACCTGCTAGAATAATCCCATCTATATGGACAATTACATTATTTCTTGGAAGTCTTCAAGCCTTATTTTGACCTACCTTTTTGAAGTCCAGTGTAATGAAAAAGTGATATGACTTTAAGCCATAGATTCGCAAAATTTATGTGGTTTTTGTTATCTCTACATTTTAGCAGCTGCATAAATAGCTCTGATTCTTTTGTTGTACAAGTGTTTGTAATACAGCTGAGAAAAAAACCCACATACATCACTTTTCTGTGTTGGCTAGTGAAAATTTGGTTCAGATTAATAATAATTTTTATTGTTCTTCAGGAAAGATTGCAAAATGGCTCTTATCCAGCTGGGCTCTGTGGAAGAAGCAGTTCACGCTCTCATTGAGCTTCATAATCATGACTTTGGAGAAAACCAGCATCTCAGAGTTTCCTTCTCAAAATCTTCAATCTGAATTTTCTGTGAATTTTCTCATTAAGGCTGCTTAACAGTTTCAGTAAAATTTTCAAGTAAAAGACTGACACAGCTGTGACCAACTCTGTCTCTTAAAAGAAAAACCTCATTCATACACAAAGAATTAAGTGATGATTTTTTCTGATTCTAGATGCAAGTATGTCATCCATAGATTCTTCTGTGAAATACTTTTAGCAACAATATTTATCATCAAATTTCCTACTTAAAATTATATTTTGAGAACATAGTTTCAGCTTTTGTTTGAAATCAGCCTTACAAAACAATTGAGTGCTTCTAACAGTGTACCAAACGAGTATGTTTAATGAAAAGGTAAATCTACTCTGTGCACATTAAACACTAATTTGAATGTGAAATAGTGCTTGGCTTTCTTGAAGAAAAGCAAACAGTAACTGTGAGTATCCTCTAAATAGTATTTATGTTATGAGGTGTGTGTTCATACTTTGGCAAATCTACAAATAACTTGTTTATAAAAAAAAGTCTGTGCTGTTCTTATAGATTAAATTATTAGAGAAAAGGCAGTGCCTTCTCTCTGTAGAATAAAAGGTATTGACAAGTTTCTTCAAGGTGTGGTATTGGAGAATTAGTTTGACTTGACTGTGGGTTGGAAGTTTGATGTCCTATTTCTACTATGAAGGGATGTGTAACAGTACCTTGGAGAAAATAAAACAAGAAAATGGTCTTGATTCAAAATAATTTTTTACATTTCTCTAAATAATTAAATGTTTGCAATCTTATGGAAAATATTCAGGTCTATGATGGTTTCGCAATTTTTAAGAAGTTATTTTTGCTAAGGTCATCTTTCAGGGCAGAAAAATTTAACCTCGAGGTTTTTTACCACTCTGAAGTCTAATACTTAAATTACTGTGTATTTATCTAATTTCTTATTATGTGCCTTACTATGTGTGTATGAAACAATAGATTAGAGCATTATCTGAAGTATCTTGCAAAAATATTGTGGGCTTTGTGAAAATGTTCCTCTTGGTCATTTTGAAAATGTTTTCCATGATACTTCAAAATATATTTTTTTCATTAATTAATACTTTGAATTCTAGTTTCTTGTGCTTTTGTATGGAGATTGGATATAGATGGGAATGAGGTTTCATTTGTTGTGAAATCACATAGAGATTCTTTAAATTTACCTAGTTGCACTTCTCCGATGGTAGTTCTTCACTGATAGAAAAAAAATACTAAAAAAACCCAAACAAAACCTATATAGGAAGGCCAAACAGTTCATCTGGATTTAATCTGACTTTTTGAGAGAGACTGGCTGTATCAGAATATTCTTTCAGGTTTCTGCATTTATTTGTAATACTTTACAGTATTTAAGTAATAGAATGCTATCATTCTTTCCTTTGTAAGTATGAAGAAATGTTTGATACTGAATCTTGATTCTGCTTTGGAGAATGAGCTGAGATGCAGTTAGCTTTTGCCATGAGTGTACAGATGAATACTAATGACTTCTGATCATATATTAAAAAGCGAATCTCCTAGGGTTTTCTTTCACGTAAGTTAATTGAGAATGAATTTAATTTTACCTTACCACATTTTAAAGACCGATTTCTTTCAAACATGGCATTTATTTACTTCTAACTATTGCAGAATTTGTTTCTGCTGTAATGTTTTGCAACTCATAAGTGTTTTCATTCATCTGAATTCTATGACTTTATGTTTCTAGAAGATACGTTTCTGTGTTTTTTACCATGATCTGAGTATTCTGTAGTGAGCTTTCTCAAATTTTCCTTCTGAATTATTTTTGCAAAATCAGCCTAATAGTAGCTTGCCCGATACTACCTTGATGTATGTACATTGATTACAGGTGTAGTGTTAAGGAAACTTCCCAGTCTGACCATCCAGGATCAACTCTGACAGTCACTCTTGCACCACCTGAGCTGGGACTGAGGTCTCTTCCCAGCTACAGCCCCCACATTCCCACAGTCAGAACAGGTTTCCTCACTGGGTGGACCCCAGGTTTCCCATTGCAGTCTCAAGCATCCCAACCATTAAAATAATTTCATCACAGTGCAATAACAAACTAACAGCTCGAGCTGGTGTCCCTGAGGAGGGATCCTGAACAAAGGAGCCCCTGGGCCTTTATCCCCTCCCCAGCCTAAGCGCGGGAAGGTCTGGGATCATCGGCTCTGCCGGCTCTCAGTGTCCGGTCCCCTGGCTTGTTGTGCTGAGGGCTGGCTTTTCACGGCCTCTTTGCCTGGGCTCCACCAGCCAGAGCTCAACTTGCAGCTCCCACTGCAGCTGCAGCCGAGGTACCTCAGAGAATGTGTTCCTCAATAGTAGCAGCCAATCTGACTGCACAGATGTAGCTATAATAAGTGCTGTAAAACACAACTATATAAATATGCAGATGTACTATGTACTGGAAAATTCAACTGGCTTAGGAATAATATTCCCCTAAGGCATGTTTTGGGTTTCACAGAATCATAGAGTGGTGTGAGTTGATCTTCATGAGGTTCTCACAGGCCCACCACTCAGTTTGTCCAGGTCCTTCTGGATGGTATCCTTTCCTTCCAGGTGTGTTGGCTGTACCACACAGCTTGGCGTTGTCAGCAAACTTGAAGAGGGTTGATTCCAGTGTTCATGTCACCACCAAGTTAAAGGGTGTTTAACAGTGGTGATACCAGTGGTTGTCCTAACAGAGCACTACTCATTATTGGTCTCCACTTGGACATCAAGCTGTTGACCACAACTCTTTGAATGTGGCCATCCAGCCAATTCCTTTTCCATCAAATCCATGTCTCCAGTTCAGAGACAAGGAAGTTTTGTGGGACAGCGTCATTTTTGATGACAAGTCCTTTGCACAAGTCCTAGTAGATGGCATCAGTTGCTCTTTTCTTATCCACCATTGCTGTAACTCTGTTGTAGAAGGCCATTACATCTGTCATGCATGATTTGCCTTCAGTGAAGCTATCCACTTCATAATCTTACTGGAAACCAAGGTGGGACTTTCAGACTTACAGTTCCCTGGGCGTTTCTTATTTCCCTTTTTACAAATGTAGACTTTACTTCCCCTTTTCAAGTGAAGCTTTAGCTTTCACAGTTTCATAGACTTGGAAAACTCAGAAAAGCTATTTTCCTCCGAGGCTACACGTGATTACTTCTGCCCTCTGTAGCCTTTCTTTTAGTGTTTGAGTTCATCCAGGAGTTCCTTGTTCACCTAAGGCAAGCCTGACATTTTTACCTGACTTCCTCTTTGTTGGGATAATCACTCCTGAGCTTGGAGAAGGTGATCCTTTAATACCAACCAGCTTTCTTGGGTCCCTCTTCCCTCCAGGGCATTATCCCATGATGCTCTATGAGGCAGATCCCTGAGGAGGCCAAAGTCTGCTCTCCTGAAGTCCAGGGTAGTGAGCTTTCTTTGCTCCTTCCTTGCTCCTGTAAGGATCTCAAATTTCATTTTGTGGTCCTTGCAGTCAAGGCTGCCCTTGAGCTTCACATTCCCCACCATCCCCTCCTTGTTGGGAGAAAAAGGTCTGGTGTAGTACCTCCTCTCCTTAGATCTTCTATCATTTGAAGAAGGAAGTTACCATCAATGCATTCCAGGAAGCTTCTGGATTGTTGTGTTGACAGATATTAGGGTGGTTGAAGTTCCCCCTTAGAAACAAGGTTTGTGTACGTGAGGCTCCTCCTCTCTCTGTAAAGGGGCCTCATCTTCTCTGTCTTCCTGGTCAGATAATCTGTAGTAGACCCCACTATAAAGTCACCTGTCCCTTACCTGCCTTTAATCCTGACCCATTTCATCTTCATCCACTCCCAGGTGAAGCTCTGTGATCTCCAGCTGGTCATTGACATAGAGGGCAACACCACCTCCTTGTCTACCCTTCCAGTCTTTCCTGAAGAGCCTATATCCTTGGATTCCAACTCTCCACTCTTTGGTGCCATCCCACTATGTGTCCATGACATACCAATGAGGTCATAGGCATGCCCACATCTCTAACTCTTGTTTTTTCACCTTCTTATGTGCTATTGCATAGATGCTTTGGAGTTGAGACCTTAATGAAACTGACTTACTGGCTGGAGTAGTTGGAATTCCTTTGTGTTGTTCTTCTTGTGCTTTTCTGCTGACCAATGATCCCTCTTCAGGTGCTGAGCATCTATTGCTGGCACTGGCACCAGAGTGAGAGGAGTGACATGGACTGAGGCTCCCTTCCCCCAGCATCTTTAGTTTAAAGCCCTTCTCACCAGCTTGGCAAGCCTGTGGCAGAAGATGCTGTTGCCCTCTTCTGACAGGTAGACTCTTGTCAGCCCCCAGTAGACCTAGTTTCTGAAAGCAAGTCCTATGGTCACAGCAGCCAAACTCCTGACTGGGACACAGCCCCAGAAACGTTTGTTGATTCACCAGATTTGATTGGCCCTTTCAAACGCTTACCTTTGACTATGAGCACTGTTGACAAGATTGTCTGCAGAATCTTAAAAATTTTTAACTTAGGAAAAATCTGAAAGTGGGTGTTAATTATGTTTGCTTTTTGGTTTTGTGATACACAAGTATTGTGTATCTTTTTTGATTCACCTGTATTGTTCTGGTTTTGCAACCAAATTATTCTTGTCAACATACTTTTAGATTTGTGTATCTAAAAGATGCTACCTCTTAGGGAGATCAGCTCTTACAAGATATGTAGAAAAGCTTTGAAACTTGACAGTACATCTTAACATTTGCTTATCAGCGTGAAGGCACTAATTAAGGCTGCTTTTTCCCTTTTAGTGTTCTGCCTTGAATAATTGAAAGCACAAACATAACACATTAGTTATTATAATGCATTGTTAGTGAAGAATCCTGGCTGAAGGAGTATTTTTTTATACTTTGTGCTTGACTCATTAGTTCCTGGTGCAAAAGCATCTCAGTTCTTCATTCTCTAAAGCCTATGATATCAGATCCCTTGATATCTGAAAAGAGCAAGATTTGGGAAAGAATTATATTATTCTACAGAGTCTTACAATGATGTGGGTGGAAAGGAACCTTAGTCCTAGGCCTTAGTCTTACCTTTCAGTCAGATTATGGACAACTTTAAGCTGTTACTCAAAGAATTTTAAATAATCATGTAAATTTAAAAAAAATCAAATGGAACAAATTCTCTGTTCTTCACTGTTCTGTTTGGCAGTCTTCACTGTGAATTTGCTTCCTTAATATGTAACTAGGCTTTAAACATACTACATTCTATGTCTTTTGCTTTTTTCCCTGTTAACTGTGTACCTTTGAAGTGGATTCTGGTTTCATCTTCTCTGTACTGTGACCTTAAGTTGTTAAAGACAGGTTTATAATTTCTTTAATATACATTATTAATTTCTGTTTGTGAAGTATCTGGTAATGTGCATAGTGTAAGTTGGAATTTGGGCACATGGGGTGATTCTTTGGGGCTGGGCTGTCTTGTGCAGGGCCAGGAGTTGGACTCAATGATCATTGTGGGTCCACTTCTACTTCTGCTTATTCTATGATTCTATGACTGTATGGTTATGCCTCAGTGTATGTCATGTCCTTGCATCAACTCTGAGTTACCTCCTAGTCCATTTTTTTGATGGATGCACACTTGGTTCAAAGCGTAATAAGGCCTTTTTAACAACCCAGGAGCAGCTAAGTGCCTTTTCAGATGATCCTTGATTTGTTATATAATGGTAAAACTTCTGCTTCTTTGAATTTCTACAGAACTCTTAAAACATCAGAACCAATTTCTGAAACTTTGACTCATAATTTGACTCAGTTGCCTTGTCTGCTGGTCCTGTAAGTTGGACTGGTTTTGTGTACTGATAAATTGAGGTCCTTTTATTTGGAAGATATTCATTTTCTGATTTTAGACAAAAAAAACCTATGTATGCCAAGAAAATTATTAGTCTTTGTGAATAGTTCTGCCAGTAAGGTCTGTCTGATCAATTATCTTGCCCTCCTCTGATTCATGTCAGTAGGAAAGTGCTAAGTTGGGGATTTTTATAAGACATGTAGGCCTACTACTTACCATTTTATGTTTTTAGATGATACTTCTGTTTTTCAAATGAGAGGTCAGCTGCCTACAAAGACCATTGTTTTGCCTTAACCTTTGGCCCTGGTATGTTGTTAACTAGAGCACAACTGCCAGACTTAGTTTTATTACTGTTGTGCTGAAAAATGCTGGTCAGATTGCACAGAATTTTTTCTTTGAATTAACTTTATCTTCTGTCTCTGAAGTTTGGTTTGCTATGTACAAGATCCTTTCCCCGCTCTTTTCAAAGCAAATCCTAACAGTTAGAATATAAAATTTCTGAAGTATTTGACTTCAGGGTTTTATTGATGGGGGATGTGATATGGAAACAAAATTGGACCAAAGTTTTTGTGCCTTCAGTAGTTTTATATGTAGGATTTTTCATATTTATAGGTGTCTTAAGTATAATAAATACATTTTTCCCCTCTGGAAAATGTATATTTATATTGTGAAAAATGAATATTGTTTACTGACTATACAAGAAGCGAACTACAGCTGTTTCAATAAAGATTTAATTATTCTACAGTCTTACAGTTTTTTCTTTTGTACCACAACAAGTAGGAATTCAAGCATAACTCACATTATTTCCAACTTCAGATAATGATGACATGTTGTGCTTGGAGCAGTCCCAAAGGTATTAAATTCTTACATAATTGAAGGTTCTTGATAAATGAAGAAAGCTTTTACTTTAGCAGATTAATGTCATCACTGTAAGCACTTTTTCAGTTCTTGGAAACTGCTTTATTTATGAGTGGGAAGCTACCATACATAAACTTGATTTGAAGCACTTTCCAATTCTTTTTGAATATGTTACCCACTTTCTGCAGAAGTTTACCATAGAATGTGCAGCAACACAAGACAAAAGTTGTTAACCAATCAGATTCTTGCGTCAGAATGTCACTTCATTCTCTGACCAAAGACTCTCCTGGTTTTACATGTTTTCTCTCACACTCCTTCCTGATGGGAAGATCCAATGCAAAGTGGCCTCTATTTGAGACTATTACTGGTGGTGGAAACAGTGGAAAATGAGATAGTAATGTGAACCAAATGGTGTGAGAGAAGGCAAAAAGTAAATACATTGCTTTTAGTACTGTACTCAAGAAACAGTAAATGTCTCTAAGAACTGCCGTCATTCCCTCATTTCACATAATCTGTTCATAAAAGTTCCCTTTCAGTTTATAAAAATGTTCATCTAACACAGGAAAATACTGTAAATATTTGTAACATCATGTTTTGTTTTGTTTTGTTTTTTTTTATAAATCTGACAAAAGAGTGTTTGGGGAAACAAATGGAAATGTAAAATGTTTTTTATATGAAAAGATTGTATATTTTAATAAGCAAAAGCTTTCATTTGTGAAGCATCTTGTGGCATTGCATGAAAAATATTACATATCTGTGGAGATGACTTTAAATGAAAGAAGATATAAGATGTATTAAAGAAACCTATTTTGTGACTCTGTAGTGCATGGTGAGTTTGATTTTGTTTGTGTTGTAATATATTCTGGTTTTTTTAGGTTAGTGTGTTTTCTGATTACATGATATCTATATCTAACTAATATCCTAACTAGTTGTTGTAGCATGTCTTTCAATAAATGTAATTATGGCTGTATTCTCTTGAATTTTCTTGTGTTCTTGTGTATTGCATTGGGGTTTTTTTCTGGTCTTACAATTGTGCAGCTAAAACATGTAATACATGGGCATCTAAACAAAAGCTTTTCATATCAAAATTATTTTAAGAGGGTTAATGCACGTCTTGAGCAAGAGGGAAACATCAGCAGCACCTAAGCTTTTTCCTTAGCAGGGCAGAAGTTCTTTTTTTTAGTAGGATGGAAGTCTATTCTACAACTCAAAACCAATATAGTAGCTGATGACTGTTTTGTTTTTTGAGACAGGGATGAGAGGCTTTAGTGATGAGACTTGAGGCCTTATTATTGAGAATTTTTTTATCTTTTACCATGCTGTACTCTTTTCTAGTCCTAGGATCAAAATTCATATCCTTTGCACAAAGATTTTAAAAATTGCAAATAGCAGCCTAAAAACATGGTCTGCTTTCAGCTTCCTGTTTCTCAACTGTCTTGTTGATTTCTTTCCTTTCATACTTCTTTGGTTGCCCTTCTCTGTGTTGCACAACACTAATTTAGGCCCTCTTATTCTTGCTTTCAAAATTCAAGATTGATGGTAAACAGATAGTAGTCTAAGACCATAGATACAAATATGAGGGCAGTGCAGCGCCTCTTTCTGAACTAAAATTTTCAGCCAGTCTGGCAAGGATTTAATTGTCTGCCACCCAGTAAACTATGCTATTACCAGTCTCTGAGTGTAGACTTTTGTAGGGAGAAAAATCTGATTCAGTTTAGACTGAATTGCAGGTTTCAGCAAAATGCTTATCCTCCAAAGATTAGATATTAAGTCCCCATGTGTAACTCTTGATTTTGTCCTTGATACTTTTGTACCTTGATTTGATGAGCATCCTGGGGAAAATGCTAGCTTTTGGTGGCCATAATCTGGCCTCTTATTTTTTGACCAAGTCTGCCTGAGAATGTGTGAGAAAGTGAAATTCCAGACTGTTGTCTTCTTCCTTTACTCCTTAACCAAAAAATAAATCCCATCTTGACTTCTTGTCTCCTGCTGTTAACCCTGCAATACAATCACAGTGATTTTTTCCTTAAGCAGTTTATGTAAGTGTCCATATTGGAAAGTCAAAAATGAAATACAACTTTTAAATAGCACAAATATAAAATTTTTGACACCAGAATTTGTGCTGTGACTTGCAGGCTGAAAGAGAAAGGGCAGTAACTGGTGAATTTGCCAGCATCTAATTTCTCATATGGTTTGGATCAGTCCCAAAAGATTTCCTTATAGCCCCAGGGCTCACCCATTTACAGAGTTAAAAAGAAGATTGTATGCTTTGAAAATAAAAATTCCCACTTGCATTTTCTTAACTGTGCTGAGATATTTGTACTTGAGTTCTTTGGCATGTAGCAGGTGAGTACAAGAATGCCTAAACAAAAAATAATGAAAGCAGAAGTTGTGGTAGAATATGTAGGTGAGGGAAGGGGTAGGGGGTAGAGGCAGAGAGAAGAAGAAACCTCAGAAAAGTGAATCATCCCAGAGACCATTTCCGGACCAATGCCTTTACTGTGGACTCTTCTCAGATGCTGCAAAAAAACCCAGAGAGAAACCAGTGCAGTGGCAAAGAGAACAAATGTCTTTAGAGTAGTTCTAAGGTAGCAGTATGAGTTGCCTGGCTCCAAAAAAGCTCTTACAATGATAGTAATACTTTAGTCTCAAGTTAGATCATTCTTATTCTATAGGATTTGCTTCTTGGTCTGATAGTTCATCAGGGTAACACTTTTAGGTCCTGTGTTTTATTTCCAATCTCCTTCAAGTGCAGCTACTCTGTCCTTTTGTGAGAATCAGAGCTTTTAATGGAAGCGAAGTATACCTTCTGTAATTCCTCCATTAAATCTGTGTAGAGTGTTTTTCTAGCTATGCACCTTAGGAAGATACAAGAGGGCTGGAGAGGGATTTTTCGCAGGACAAAGGCAAATGGCCGTAAGCTGAAGGAGAGTAGGTTTGAATTAGATACTAGGAAGAATTTCTTTACTGTGGGGGTGGTGAGACACTGGAAGGGGATCAGTGACTAGAGAAGTTGTGGACTTCCCATCTGTGGAAGTGTTCAAGGCTGGGTTGGATGGGGCCTTGAGCAACCTGGTCTGGTGGAAGGTGGTGGTGTCCATGGCAGACAGGTCAAACTATATGATCTTGGTTCCAAGCGAGACTGTTCTATTATTATATGAACTGTTGCCCTTGTGTGCCCATATGTTTGTATGATGGAGGGTCTCTAAGGGTTTTTATTGAGGGTTTTCTGTGGGGTTTTTCCCCTCCAGAGTCCATCTTGGTCTTCAACACCATGTTGCTCAATGCTTCAAAACTTTTTGTGAAGGAGAGTGGTCAGAAGGATGTTGCATAATGCTGTAGGCTTACAGCTCTGTGGTTGGACACAGGTTCCATTTCTACCCAGCTATGGTGCTTCCTAGCGTGCACCTAGAGAGTATATTCAGTAAGTATCACTGCCCATAAAAGTAAAATTGAAGATCTTTTTAAAACAAATATGATCTCAACACA
>VZUA01096717.1:33221-46504 GCA_013401035.1 Horornis vulcanius | reverse complement strand
GAGGAAAGGCTGAGGGAGTTGGGTGTGTTCAGCCTCAAGAAGAGACAACTGAGAGGGGACCCCATCAATGTCTATGAGTATCTGAAGGGAGGGTTTCAAGAGGATGGAGCCAGGCTCTGCTCAGTGATCCCAAGCAATAGGACAAAAGGCAGAAACTATGTGCAGAAGTTCCACCTGAGCGTAAGGAAGAGCTTCTTTACAGTGTGATTGACAGTCCACTGGAACAGAGTGTCCAGAGAGTTTGTGGAGTTTCCCTCAACTGAGCTGTTCAAGAACCATCTGGACAGAATCCTGTGCCATGTGCTGTCAGATAACCCTTCATGAGCAGGGAGGTTGGACCAGAGTCCTCCAGTGCTCCCTTCTAACCTTTCCCATTCTGTGGTTCTGTGATTGTAAGGCAAACTTGATTTGTTGTAGACATTATTTCAAGATAAATAGGGCTTTCAGCTTTACAATTCAAACAGAAAAGAAAATAAAAAGACTAGGTGGCTTTTTATTTCTATAGAAATACCAAACTTAAGTCTTTATTACAATTTATAAAAATGCAGACATGCCATAACCCAGGGTGTATTTCTCCTCTGATTGCCAGTAAATGTAGAAATAATAGAGTTACACCTAATTGAATTTTCCAAGATCAAAGAGCAGAGCTTGTGTTGGTTTTGTAACCAAAAAAAGCACTTATTTTTTATGCTAATGAATGCATAATTTTACAAATCTAAAATCCAACTCATTCTGCTGGCTTTGTATTCCTAGGGTCTAAAGTAATTTAAGGTACTTTCTAATTGAGATAAAAACAGCTACTTTAAACTTGATAAACAGCATTTGAAAGTTTAATTGCTTACAGAACAACTGAGAGAGTGAAGGTTGAGGCATTTACTATGAAATATTTGGTTACTAGATTCCCTTTTCGTTCCCACTACACAGTGTGGATGGAAATCTGAGATTGCCTGGTGACAGAGTACAATTGGTCCATAGAGAAAGAAACCGTGGCAAAAGGATCCCTAGCTTCCTGAACAGCTCCAGAATGATTTGGTCTATTATCTCTGATCACAGAACCACGGTATTGTTGGGGTTGGAAGGGACCTCTGGAGATCATCTTGTTCAAATTCTCTGCTAAAGCATGTTCACATGGACATACTCAGGCAGGGTGGCCAGGAACTCGTAGGACACAAGTATGGAATTTATCTTCATAGATAATATAATTTGACAAGGCGCCATATTTCCCATCTAATGTTTTTAGACTCACTTTTAGACTCATCTTGCCATAAACACAGCAAAGCTGATGGTTAAAGAAGGATAATACAAGGATAATTGTGTAGTCAGTGTGATTTGGGTTTTTCCCTGAACCTATCAAAGATATTGTCATTAATTTTTACTTTATTGACAAGCTGTTATTAAGTTTTATGCAGCTGCAATAGAAAGGCCAACACCCCTGTGGTGAGCTTGGGAGGCCTAGCAAAGAAGAAAGCACGAATCTTGTTGCCAAGTTCTTTCTCTTCAGAAAAAGATTTTAGCAGATATTTTAGGATCTGAAAGGAAAAGATTTCTGTTCATCTACTTGGAGCTGAAAAAAAATCACATTACTTTTTATTTAATTAGTTACTATTTTGAAGATGTATGAGGGGGGTACTGTTACTGTTTGTTTTTGAACTTTTCCTTTGTGTGTCTTCGCCTCTTTCCTCCTAACTATGTCTTCATTCAGCACAACCCTCAAAGTAATGACACAGCATGAAACAATCAGAAGCAATGGTTATCAGCAGCATTCTTGGATGACATTCCAAGATGTGACAACACTAGGACATCCCCCATAAACCAATATACGCAAAGTCCTTGTGGTTTCAAAACTTCTGAAAACTAGGGCAGACTGCTGTGGCAAGAAAGCTTCTACCAGAGGTTATGTTGCACCAGACACCCTTACATAGGAATACTATCCCAGTTACACATCTAAGTGGGAGGGAGAAGCGAAGAGAGGCAGAGAGGAGTTAGCTTATCAAAGCTCCCAGCGGGTTTGTGGCAAAGGCCAGTTTGGTCTCCTATGCTAAAACCCACAGATAGCAGTCCTTTTGCTCTGGAGAGCTGCTTTTCTGATTAGCAGTAACTGCCAGCAGGCTTTATCACCTACTATGCCCTTGTTATGAGATGTACAGGACATGCTCTATGTTACGTCCAAGGCCTATCTTCTAGACAAGTTGTATAAAAACATTCAATATTTAAGCTTCAAATTCAGGTATTCAATGCTTTTACAGGAATCTTTTTTACATTTTCATCTTGGCTTCATCTGGTAGGAGCTGAGACAGTGGCACAGACACGCTGAGAGAACAGACAGAAATACTGCAAACAGCTTAAGTGATACTATTTCCTTAAAAAAAAATCATACAAGATACTGCTTTACTTCTGCACTGTATTTACTGAAGATTTTTCAATAGAAACTGAAGAGGTTCAGCCAATCTTTTCAGTTAGTTCTGAATATTTTGAGTTCTTTTCAATAATTGTTGTTTCTTATTCTGGGAACTAACTGGATAACCTGAAACCAGTTATTAATTTGAATAATTTTAAATAGGCAAAAGAGACAGAATTCAGATGGAAGGAATCTCCCATCAAGCTGTAGTTATTTCATTGCCAGTTGGAAAGAAGCACTTGATAGCAAGCTGTTCAAGAATGCAACTGCACTATGAAGAGCTGAGTGATCTGTTAACAAGGATGAAATACATTTATTCACCCTGGCTGGAGAAGTTTGCTGTGTTTTTAAAAATGTGTTTGCTGAAAGAGCTGTTAGTATCAAATATTTTGTCTCCTTGTGTCAAAAGAAGCAGTGTAATCTATGCCAAAACATCCTTAGGAGAAAAAACAAAGACATTTGGATGACATAATGATATTCATTGTCTGCAAATGAGACAGAACAAATACAGATGGCTGAGATGTTTAATCCACCTTGCCCTTCTGATTTTCAGATATCTGCATTTAGATACTTGCAAGCTAAAAATGAACAGGAAACTTGCAAGCATCTCTGGAAAAATTTAATTACTTTGACCATCACAACTATTTTCTTTTCACAAAGAAGAAAAATTGAAGCAAATACTGCTACATACATCTTCTGGGTAATTTAATGTTAGGGATGAGGGAAACATTCTAATTACAAATTAGGTTTCCTTTAGGTTTGACAAGGAAAAGATAAAAATTTTTATCCTATCCAGAACAGAAAATATAGGTAGATATTAGTCTAATTTCATTAGACAGATTTTTACATGAAACAAGCAAGATTTGCCCAAGATGTTACGGATCAACATGTAGGGACACTAGTCTGCCTTATCCTCCTGAATCATTAATTACCTTTCTGTACCAATTAGCTAGGGCTTGGGCAGGTGACCCCTGGGCAGAAATGATCTGTGATGAATCTCACTGGTGGAGTCAGACCTGAAGCAATGGAAGGGATTGTTTGGGAATGCTGAGAATTCCACCTCACTGTCAGCATAAATAGCAAGTTAGACATGTCAGGAATCATAGAGTTGACCTTGTTGTGAACAAATGACCCCTCGACATCTTTTGACACTTATTTCTTATGACCATGCATTGAATTTAAAGTAACCTTTGTGTGTACTTTAATTATTTGGTTCTGAAAGATGTCTTAAACAGCATTTAATTGTCTGTTTGAGACACGATAGACAGTAGCATAACAAGGAAGTCCCAGTCTAGGTGCAGCACTTTTTTCAGCTGATAAATATCTTTGTTCTTTCTTTAAGGAACTACTACAATTTTTAATTTGTTCTCTTTATAAATACGATGTATTTCTTCAGGCTTTGTACCAAAAATATTTTCTTTTTTGCTGCATGAGGTGCTTATAATTATAAAAAGTTGTGAAAGGAACAGTAGAAATTGCAGTGATTAGTAGGTCTGCTACATAGTGGGCTGCCAAGGAAGAGGAAAATTGTTTTTCCAAACAATTTTTATGTATTGTGCAGAACAATTCTCTGAACCATTCCTTGTAATGATAAGCTACTTATCACCACTGAGCATGCATGCTTCCAATTTCAGTAATTTTAAGGGAGAAATATGCAGTAATGACATCTGTGGTATGTTCTTCCAAAAGTAGGATCACTTGTATGTAACTGGCTGCTGCTGAAGAATCTGGTCAAGATGAATAAGCGTAGCAGGAACTGATAAAAAGTGTATACATGCTTAAGTAGGCAGAACAGTAATTAAAACCAAACCAAACCAAAACCCAAAAAACCAAAAACCAAAACAACACCACCACCAAAAACCCCAAACGAACACAAAACCCAAAACAAAGAAAAAGCACTCCAAAACATTAACCCCAAACCTCAAAAACTGGAAGACAGTCATGTAAATAAGTCAATAAAGTTGATAATTCAATGAAACTGGTTTCATTTGCATCCCTTGTAATCAGACACCGATACTTTGGTGTTTGTTATTACACAGGAATAAAAGATCAGGTTATGTGACTTAATATTGGTGCTAGAGGACTGGGCTACATTACCATTCAAGGGCATTAATGAAAAGCCACCATAGCACATTAGCGAAACTTCCTCAGGAATCTCGTAAGAGTTATGGAATAGGCCTAATTCTACTTTTGTGTTAGGCACCCTCAATTCCTCACCTTGGCACTCCTTTATGGTGATAACTGCGCGACTGCATTTGTAGATGAAAAGAATTTATACAGCTTTCTAAAATGCAGGCTCATGGACAGGAATGAGGACTATGAGCACTAGGGCTATTACTACTCTTCTACAGCAGAAAGCTCTTCAAGCAGGGCTAGTGGTCCTGCCTAAACCCGAGGTTTGGGGATTCACCTGAGTGGCGTCTAAGGCCTGCAGTGAGAAAGCCTTTATTTATTTCAAGCACTAAGGGCTGGCGTCGTACGGCTGCAACAGCTTCGTACATCGCAGGATTGAGGCGCCGACTTCGTGCGGGGAGGCAGCTGCGCCGCCCTCCCGCCGGGGCCGCACCGAGCGCCGCCGGCCGCGGCTCCCGGGGCTGCTCGGTCCCGATTGCCGGCGCCTGGCGGGAGGCGACACAGCTCCCGCGGACAAACAGGTGTTTCNAAAAAAAAAAAAAAAGGAAGAAAATAGAGAGTTTTGCGGGCAGCGGGGCCGGGGAGGAAAGGGGCCTCGCTGAGGGTGAGAGCCCCAGCGGAGGCCGAGGGAGCGGCGGCGGCGGCGATAAGGGCGTCCCGCCCGCCGCCCTGGGCCGCGGGCTCTGCCCTGCCCTGCCCTCGGCTCCCCTCCCTCCCTCCGCCCCCAGGGACGATGCGGAGGCACCGGGGCTGTGCAGCACCGAAGGGCGCGGCGGGGACATGAGCTCGGGGAGCGGCCGGGCCCCAGGGCCGCCGCCGCTGCTGCTGCTGCTGCTGCTGGTGCTGCCGCGGTGCGCGGGGCCGGGTGAGTGCGGCCGGCGGGGGGACCGTGAGCTGGAGGTGGGCGCCAGCCCCACCGCGACATCAAGCGCCCTGCGGGGGTGGCAGGACAGCCCTTGCTGGTGGTAGCACAGGCAGCCCATGGCGGTGGCGGAGCATTCCCTAGTGATGGTGTTGGGGGCAGCTCAGGCTGGTATGCAGGCATAAGTGTCCCGGGGTGATGGTGGCAGCAGCACGTGGTGAGAGTGTTGGAGGCAGCTCCCGGTGGTGGCGGAGCACCCCGTAGTGGTGGTGATGGTACCCGTGGCTTCGGTGGCGGAGGTAGCCGCGGTGGGTGCTGTCCTTGGCGCTGGCTGGGGTGTCTCCTCGACGCTGGCTGACGGCCGTGGTGGCAGCGACCTCGTGTCCTGCCGGGCTGAGAAGACCTTGCCACGCCGGGAGCCGCGCCTGAGGGACCAAAACAGTGGGGTGACTGCAATGCTGGCATGATAAACTGTGTATTGTGAAGGACAAATAAGTAATAACATTTCAGCTGTAGTAGTAGGAGGAGATGGGGGAAGGAAACTTTTTTTTTTTTTAAAATCTCCTGAAGAAGCAGTCTGAGGAAGATTCTCCCATATCTTATCAGAAGATTGCGGTATCATGAGAAAGTTCTCTCCGTGGCTGTCTGTAAATTTAATTTTCTGATCTGTGTTGGCTGCCATTGCAAGCTGACAGTTTTTCTTTTCTGTTCTTATCAGAAACAAACACACACAGAGGTATATAAAAGCATGGAGTAGGAGTAGCAACCTAAGATGCTTCTCACAGCCTTAAAGGCACTCATAAATGCACTTGTGGGTAAAACTGAAACCCTGTGCACGTGGGAGGGCAGTTTTATCACAGTGATAAATTTGATGCATAAAATATACTAGAGTGTTCAGCTGCCTTCCCCTTCTGATTATGGTTATGTATTTAGACATTGTAGGATAGTCAAAATTTTGTCAGAGATGCTAAATATAGAGTGATGTTGGTATTCTTCTCAATTTCAGCTATCTTAGAAAAGTGAAAAATCCCATACTTCTGCGTCAAGCACCATGAGATATCCGCTTGTGCAGTATTAGTTCTTTCTTTTAAAATGTTGTCTTGGNGAACAATGAAACAACAAAACCTCTCGCCACTCCGAAGGGAGATGGCAAACTGAGACAGTCCTTGCCGTGGGTGCAGCTCAGCTCACTCAGTCTCTGGTCAGTCCCAGTCCCTCCGGAGGTCCAGGCCCGGTGGGCCGCAGGTGCGAGCCCTCGGTGCTCCTCTGGGTGTTTTCAGTCCAGAGTAGATTTGAACAGTCCCAAGAAGAGAAGGAAAAAATAATCCAGGGAACTTATCTGCCTCAGCTAGCGAAAAACTAACTAAAAGCAAAAAGATCTCTGCCCCACCGCTGTCCGTGCCTCCGACGAACAGAAGTCCGGAGAGAAGAATGTGTGGGAGTCAGGCTGTTCCTCAAAACAAACTCCGCGCTTCTTCTCTCCCTGGTTCACTCTCAATCTGAAAGGTACAGAACTCAATACACAGCACAAACAGCATGGACGATTGGGGATACAAGCAACATAAAGTCACCCTAGGACAAATGTAAAAAAGGTGTTAGCATACGCATGCTTTGTCTTCATTAAATCCATCCATTCTGACATTTGTCATTTGGAAAGTGAGGATATGTGTGATAACAAAAAGAGCTTATCAAAAAAATGGAGGAAAGTGAGCATAATACCCTGAAAATGTGAATACAAAGAAGAGAACAAATTTCTATTTTATTCTAAATTTGATGCATATTATCAGCCCTGTCAAATTATAGTAAATTAGATTGTGTACTTCTCAACCACTTTTAATATAAATTAATTTCTAAAATTACTTTACTGTAAGTAATTTTACTCCTGGCAGCATTCTCAACATTTTTATGAATAACATTTTTACCTTATTGACATGATACAAACAGATTGATAAGTATCCTAGATGTCTATGTGTAAATAATAGAAAAAAACCAC
Source organism: Horornis vulcanius (assembly GCA_013401035.1). Classification (NCBI taxonomy): domain Eukaryota; kingdom Metazoa; phylum Chordata; class Aves; order Passeriformes; family Scotocercidae; genus Horornis; species Horornis vulcanius. Next base: position 39,118 of record VZUA01096717.1, on the reverse strand, counting down.
AACAAAACAGAGGAAACAGAAATAAATACAAAAGACAAATAAATGCATATGGAGAAAAAAATTAATAATATTGGATAGAGCTACTTATTGTATACCTTCTAAACCCTTCTGATTGCTGAAATTCTCTTTTCCTTGTCAGAGAAGAGAAGGATGGACAAAAATGCTCGGTGTAGTTTGTTTAATCTTTTCTGTTTATTTTTCATCATTAGTCTTTTAATACAATAGCTGTGGTTTTCCTACAAGTTTCAAAATGAGGTGGGGAAGTTAGTAGTCTATTCTATGTGTTTCAGTCTGGATTTTATCTCCACTTTGAATTCTGTGCTGATTATCCTACCATGTCAGTTGTAAGGTACTTACTTTAAAAAAGGTAATTGTGGTTTTTTGTCCTACAGCAATTGTGAACAGATCCATTCCTGATGTCTGTGCAACTTGCCACATTCATGCAACGTGTCAGCAAAGTGGAGGAAAAAGTGTTTGTATCTGCAATTATGGATTTGTAGGCAACGGAAGAACCCATTGTCAAGGTAGGCTGCCTGTTTATAAAGCAGAAAGAAACTAAATTCCTGAAATGCTCTTTCTCAAGTAATTTTAATGAATTCTTAAAGCATGTGAAAAACTTTGTAATTTCCTGGCAGAATTTCCCATAGAATATATTTGGATTGTTTTTCCTCATCAAAAGGCTTCTGTTTAATGTTTTGTTACTGTGGCTGATACTGTCCTTCTAAGACTATCTCATACATTACAAATCAATATGTGAATCAAAGAACAGTGTCAAGTGCTGTGTCTCAGTGTCTGCACTAGCTTACCAGTGCTTAAAGGGGGTGGTCCTTCACCAGCGATCTCCTCCTCTCCATGTCTTACCCTTCTTTCACAACACGCTGGCACCACTGGATCCTGCACAGAGTTCAGGTATCTCGTTGTAGGAAACACACAGAATAATAGAATGCTTCAAGTCACACAGTTCCAACCCTTTTGCCATGGCCAGGGACAGCTTCCACAACACCAAGTTGCTTAGAGCTTCATCTAAGCTGGCCTTGAACACTTTCCAGGATGAGGCACTGGGGCATCCACAACTTCTCTGGACAACCTGTTCCAGTGCCTCACTACCTTCACAATGATGAATTTCTTCATAATACCAAATCTCAGTCCATCCTCTTTCAGTTTAAAGCAATTCCCCCTTGTCCTAGCACTACACAATATTATCCAAATATCCTCCAAATATTGTCCAAAGTCCCTCTCCAGCTTTCTCAGAAGTCCTCTTTAGGTACTCGAAGGTCATAATAAGGACTTCTCAGAGCCTTCTCTTTTCTAGACTGAACAACCCCCAACCCCTTCAGCCAGCCCATGATTATCTTCATGGTCTCCATTGGACTTGCCCCAGCAGGTCAATGTCCTTCTTATGTTGGGCACCCTGGAGCTGGATGCAGGGTTCCAGGTGGGGTCTCACCAGAGCAGAGCAGAGGGGCAGAATCCCCTCCCTCCCCTGCTGCCCACGCTGCTTTGGATGAATCAGCTCAGGACATGTTTGGCTTTCTGGGCTGGGAGTGCTCATGGCCGGGTCATGTGCAGCCTCCTATCCACCAGCTCCTCCAAGTCTTCCAGCAGGGCTGCTTTTGATCCATTCTCTACCCAGACTGTAGCTGTGCTTGGGCTTGCCTCCACCCAGGTGTTCCATGAAGTGCTATAATCAGTGTATGCCATAAGGGAGAGCAGAAGGAGAGAGCAGGGCCCTCTGTTTTCAGCAGCTCTTTGACTCTTAGATAAACTTAAGCTGTGTCACAAAACTCTATTCACGTTTTCATTCAGGAAAAACTATTTCTGTTGTTCTCCAGCTTACCAGAAGTGTTTAGATCCCAAATAATTTATAAAGGAAATCAGTAAGGAGAAGTCTGGTTACTTGTGCATGAGTGAGGAGATGAGGATACCCCACTTTTCTTAATCTCTCTCTGATGTTTTTCTAATGTACTGACAGATAAAGATGAATGCCAGATTGGAGCCAGCAAGATCTGTGGAAATCATACGCTGTGTCATAATACACATGGAAGTTTTTACTGTGTTTGCCTGGATGGATACCGAGCCTCCAACAACAACAAGACATTTATTCCCAATGATGGCACGAACTGCACAGGTAGACATCACAAAGAATCCTGAGCATGACAAATCCAGAACTTAATTTTCTAGTGCACAAATATATATATATATTTTCCATCACTGTAGAGCTTCTTTTCTGACACTGTATCAGAGAACTTTTTGTTGTCAATGTGCTTATTTGACATCCAGGTTCCTAACAGCTGTGAATTAATTCCATTTTGAACTCAGCTATGTTACAAATAATTGCTTCTCAGTCTTGTTCAAACAAAGGTCTTTTCAGAAGAAACAGCAGCAGCTAGATTAACAAAAAAAGGATGATACCTAAAATTCCCCAGATTGTAATTTATGTGTTTAGTGTGGAATATTAGCCAGTTCCTTGTTAGTGATTGACTGTTGTAACTATTCCAGTAATGCCCAGATACAGGATTTTTCTGGAATTGTTTGAACAGCATATAACATTAGAAACTATTTATCAAGTAAACCAGCAGTAATGCTAAAGATAGCTAGCTGCAAAATTGCAACAGTCCTCTATCCAGATGCTTGAAGATGAGACAATTATAAGCTCCTTTGTTTTCCTAGAAGAGCTGTGAGAAGCTATGTAGAACTCTTCATGGAAGAGTTAAGCTTGGCCCTTTATTAATTAAAACAAAAAACCCTATTATGAAGCTCATCTACTCTTCTCTGAATTTTTAGATATAGATGAATGTGAGGAGTCTGGGCTGTGTGGTCACAATGCAAGATGTGTCAACACTGAAGGAAGCTACATGTGTTTCTGCAATGATGGTTATAAATTAGAAACTGGAGGGCATTCTTTTCATCGAGATGGAAACTTAGTTTCGTGCAAAGGTGAGACTCTTAGGATGCTGTTTTTGCTAGCAGATGAAATCACACGTTGCACAATAGTGTAGTGCCTGTCCTGGCCTGTGCTTCTCCAGGGCAGAAACCCTTTCCCTGGACTTTCTTGCTGGTGTTTTGTTTTCTTTTTTCTCTTCTTGTATTTGGTTTGTTCCAGTGATGTCAGGATTCCAAAGTCCCAGACATTCCTACAGATTCTCAGCAGTGCTTCAGATGTGCAGGATCAGAGAAGCTTATGAAATGATAATGTTATGAAAGTAATGTAGTTAGCTTCTGAGTAGAAAGGAACTGTGTTGTAATCCAGTTGTTTGTATAATCACACCACACAAAGGGGGAGAGAAGAGAGACTAAATAGCTGATAAGAAAGGTTCGATGAATGAAAAAAAGCCTAAGGGAGGGTAATAATAAAATAATTATTTTACCTATTTATTAAATAATGTGCCTTCTGCATAAATAAATTATTCAGTTTATGTTGCCATTAAAAAAAAGCCAAAACAAACAAACAAACAAACAAAAAACCCAAAAAACCAAAAGAAAACACCTTAACCAAAACCAAGTTTCTAATTTGAAAATCTGTCTTTAGTGTCAGTTTCACAGATGCAAACTGCTAGCAGTGTAAGCTGTGGATATCAGAGTATATAATGAACACAAGCATCCCAGGTAGAAGGAGCTGCCTAGATTATATTCAGCTTTTTTTCCTGAATTATTGCCAGAACCATCTGTAAAACTCACAGCCTGTAACTGCTCAATTTTTTCTGACTAGAGTGCTCTGCTTTGTTTTCCAACCCTGCTTCTTATCTCACTGACTTACTTGCCTCTCCATATTCTGTGGTGAAGTAGTGTCTGCACCGATTGTGTTTCTTGCAGAGCTGCACAAGAGAGACCTTTCCAAGCACATGTGCTGGAGGAGTGGAGCCTTTGTATGCAGGCTGTTTCAATGAGATGGAGGATTTGAGGGGCAGAACATTTCTCAATTTGTCTGTTGCTTCGCTTTTCTTATACACAGGGAATTAAAGCTATGCACTGGGGCCTGAAATTTTCCTCTGGTGTTGGAGTATCATTCAGCCATTGCTGTAATGAGACTGGCCCACACAAAGCACCATCACATTGCAGTGTCTCATCTTTGGTGTTGTGAATGGCTCCAGCTGTATGTTAGTAAAGGTGTAGCTCACTAACTGCTTCCCTGTGTTCCTCCAACTATGTCCAACTAAGGACAATTCTTCAAATCTAATATTCTCCCCCTTTGGCAACCCCTCAGATTCATCAGATCAGGTGTATTTTGTGATGTGACCTTCTAGTTCAGCTAATTTTAATGCAGCCAAGTGTTGTGATTTATGTACTGTGAGATCTTCCAACCTGATCTCTTTGCAGAAATCGGATGTGGTTCCCCTCCTGAAATGAAGCATGGCTACATTGTGGGGAACTACAGCTTGCTACCAGGAAGTACAGTTCATTATGAGTGTGAAGAAGGGTTTTACAGCAATGAAGGAAAATTCTCACACTGCACTGCAAATGAAACTTGGGAACCTGCCACTTTAAGCTGTAAAGGTGAAGAGTCTTAAATCTTTCCTAAATTCTTCATTGAGGGGGTTTATGCATGGGAAGTGTGTTTGTGAAGATAGTAGACTATTTCCACAATCTGAAGGAAATGTTTTTTCAAGATCTGGTTATTTGCAGAAAAAGAAAATGGAAGGACCTGTTATTGTTTACCTTTTTCTTTAGTGTAGTGACATTTTTTATGCTGCTCCCTGCATTTTTACAAACTCTGCAGTGTGTCCTTCTGCCTGTGAGCTGAGGCCTAGAATAGAACTATATTTCTTTAGCATTTCACAGGAAAGGCTACTGAGTTGGAAGGCATCCCTGACCTCTCATGAAAACATTGGTTTTCCTGACACCTTGTGAAGTTTTGTCTAGAGGTTTGCTGTAGATGCAAAAGAGAGGCATCATAGCAGCCCTCATCTCTGAGTAGTCTTCACAATTTTAAGAGCATTTGTGCATGAACAAACACTTCCACATCTCTGAAGAGTTAGGTTTCATATGACTGTCTTAAGAATGTGCACTTGGCTTTGGTTCTCCATTCTCTGGCAATATTTCTGATTATGAGTGCACGATCCTTTTTGTGTTCCCCTGAATAGCTTTCTAACTATTTGTGAATAGCTTTCTAACTATTTGTAAGTAGCTTTCTAACCTTGTATTAGTTAAATGTTACTTGGTGCTAGTGAACAGAAAGTACACTGTGTATAGCAATTCTACAGGGGAGAATTGTCATCCTGGAAATTGTCACTTAGTGAGCAGAGTTCTCTCTTTCCTTGAAATGACATCAGTCCTCTTGGTTTCAAATTCTTTCTCTTTCTATCTTTTGTAATGAAAGTTTTTGAAATCCTCAGGTGCTTATGTGTCCTCAGATATCAATATGCTGCTGAATCNTGGATAGAAATGTAACATTTTTGGGGAGTGAATAAATTAAAATAAGGGTGCTAAAGCAATGCTGCTGGGAAAAGCAAAATATTAACTATAAATACGTAAGAAAGAAAAGATAAAACAATTATAAAACAATGCAAGTAACATTGCATCCCCCCACCCCTCCCCAAATAAATAAAGGACAATGAATTTGAAAACAAAAAAGGAGTGCCCGGAGTCTCAAATGGTCCCTAGTGAAAGATTGTGGAATGTAATTTTTGTGAGTTGTTGATATATTTGATTTTTGTTAACTTTTTCAGAAGTTGCTTTTTCATGGGATTTTTTTAAATTTCTACAATCAAACAGTAAGTCAGGTCAGAGTTTCTCAGCACATCTGTTATGGTTAATTGAAATAAAATACATAATACACCAAGAAACAGCCAAAAGTCTGAAACCTCAAACTTCTTTCCTCCTTGTATTGCAACAAAACAAACAGAAAAAAAGCCCCTAAGACTCCCTGACAGAGTCAGGGATGTGACCTGATACCCTGT
>VZUA01096715.1:30676-42075 GCA_013401035.1 Horornis vulcanius | reverse complement strand
CAAACTTCTGCTTTAACAGACATTTTATACAAAGTTGCTACTTTGCTATGGCTCTCTCATTGATGGAGGAGATGCCAAGGAAAGGGCAATGCTGTACTCAGTAGGTTACAGAGATGCAAGTAGTAACTTGTGCTTATATCTCATAGTCATTGTTTATTTGGCATGCAGTGATTACCTTGTGTCTGTAAGGAAAAAAAAAAAAAAATCCAAATCAGCATCTCTGTAACCTACAAGCATCTTGTTCATAACAATGAGAAAAACCCTTGATAAACCAAAACCATACATCTGTTTCTTTACTGACTTAAAATTCAACACTTATTTAAGAATCTACGAATGGAAGGATATTCATTAGTTAAGTTTTGATTAATATCCTTCCGTGATTTTTTTGCAATTTTGCTAGTTGTACCCTCTGTAAAGCAGAAAACTCATGTTATTAACAGCACTGTGTCTCAGCTAACAAAATCATTTTCTTCTGCACCATTAAGACTGTTGTGCATCGCAACTCACCTCTTCCATTCTGCATTTTCCTAATTATTCAGCTAAGATTTTCAGCAACTGTAGGCAGTGTAACTGTTTGTAGTCTGAGGAATGTCACCCTAGCTGGAATGTGAAATGGGTCCTATACCATCACACTCCAACACTGACAGAGGAATAAATCATTACAGCTGTATTTGCACCATGATGTGCCTGATGCAACAGGGTGAAACAAGACATCTCAAAAGTCCTCTTAGTACTCTAGAGAAATAACTACCTTAACTTTTAGCAAGGTTGCCAAATCTACTAACAGAGAACAATCATAACTAAGGAGCTTGCCTTCTTAATGGCTTATGTAAATTTATTTTATGAACCCATAAAAGCTTTACAGTATCCCTAGACTTTAATATTCTTATATTTAAAGGTTTTATATGCTCAGCACAAAAGCACATCCCACCAACTTCAAACACATTATGTCAAAAATGAATTTGAGACTTTTTAGCTCTTGTCCACCTGGGCTGAAAGCTTGAATTCTGATTAAATTGTGTTTTCATACAACACATTGTCTATGTTCTTCCATTGTCAGAGACTGACAGATGTCTTTTAATACTAGCTTTAAAAATAACTCTAGTACCTAAAGATTAGCAAAATACTTTCTTGAAACCAAAAAAAGTACTGGAACATCAACTGTATTTAGAGATGGGACTGAAAGAACATTTTCCCAGACTTTGCTCTACATTCATAGTATCACATAATGGTTTGGACCTTTTAAAGATCATGCCTTTTCCAACCCTCCTCCTGTAGGCAGGGACACATCTAGAAAAAAAAAAAGCACATTTAGAACCAAAAGGTTGCCATCTTCAAAACAGTTATGTTGAATCAAATGCAGCCCTATCACAATTTTGATAACTGAATGGGAGAATAAATAAGCTCATGCTGTGAGGTGAATCTCACTGCATCCATCTTCACTGCTAAGCTCATTAAAGTCTCACTTGCCTGCCTTGTTGCCTCAATAACTTTCCACTTATCTCCAAGCTTCATTCACAACTTCTGATACTACTACAGCCTTAGTAATTTCCTATAACAACACCTTGAGGCACAGAGCTGCCTTTGAAATTCTAAGTCATCGAGTCACAGCCATTGGCTTTCCTTGTTTCCTATTCTCTTGAGAGACCATGAGAGAAATTACCTAGGAGCCCATCAATTAAAAACTTCTGGTGTCTGGGTAACCTTTAATAGCAAAAGTTGGCTTATATTGCAGAACCAGAGAAATCTGAATGAGTAAAGTTACTACAGATTTGGGCTCTCCATGATAACTATCTTCAAAATAAAAAAAAATTTAAAAAAATAAAATAGTGAAACATATTCTAACCAATCAGCTTTTCCAATGAGAAAGCAATTTCAGCATTCCAGGTTAGAGTGACCTTAGTTCTACTTTAAACTGCTTAGCTCTATCCCTACAAATCTATGGGGCCTGATGAGATTCATCTGACAATACTCAAAGAGCTGGCTGATGCCATCACAAAGTCTTCCTCAATGATTATGGAGTGGTCTTGGGAACCCAGAGAGTTCTCAGCTGACTGAAAACTTTGTTCTGATTGGTAAAAAGATCAAGAAGAAGGCCTCTGGAAACTATAGGCTGTCAGTATCACTTCAGTGCCTGGTAAAACCATGGAAAAGATTATACTGGGAGGTATTGAAAAAAACATTGGGAGGACAACACAGTCACCAGTTACAGCCAGCACACCTTCACAAAGAAGGAACTCCTGCTTATCAAACCTGATTTCCTTCTACAACAATGGCAACTCACTGAGTTGATCTAGGAAAACCAGTAGAGGTAATTTTTCTGGACTTCAGCAAAGCCTTGGAAACTGTCTCTCCTTTAGACAAAAATGTCCTGCAGACAGCTGAACATTACCTGACTAGTGAGCAGATGTCTCATGGGTTGGGCACAAAGGGTTGTGGTGAATGAGGTGACATCAGACTGGAGTCTGCTCATTAGTGGGGTTCCACAAGGCTTCATCCTCAGCCCACTTCTCTTTGAAGTCTTGGACATGGGATTCAAAGGAACACGAAATTTGCCAATCACACTAAAGTGGAAGGAGGTGTTGATTCCCTTACAGGTAGAGAGGCCCTGCAGAGAGACCTCAAGAAATTAGTGAGCTGAGCAATCATCAAACATATGAAGTTAAACAAGTGTTGGATTCTGCACCTGGGACAGGGAAACCTTGGCTGTACACACTGGGGAATGAGAGACAGGAAAGCAGTGCCATGGAAAGGGACCTGGGTGTGCTGGTCAGTGGGGAGATGAACATGAGCCAGCAGTGCCCTGGCAGCCAGGAGGGCCAAGCGTGTCCTGGGGGCATCAGGCCCAGCATGGCCAGCCAGGCAAGGGAGGGGATTGTCCTGCTCTGCTCTGAGCTGGGGCAGCCTCACCTCCAGTGCTGGGGGCAGGTTTGGGTGCCACAGTGCAGAAAGACACTGAGCTGTTAGGGGTCATGAGGGTGGTGAAGGGTGTGGAGGGGAAGCTGTGTGAGGAGTGGCTGAGGTGCCTTGGTCTGTTCAGTCTGAAGAAAAGGAGACTCCAGTCCAGAGAGGGGAGACCTTGGTGTGCTCTTCAACATCCTTACAAGGGAAATGGAAGGAGAGGCACCGATCTCTTCACTCTTGCAACCAGTGAGAGGACTCAAGGAAACAACAGGAAACTCTGTGAAGGGACATCTAGGTTGGATATTAGGAAAATTTTTTTCCCCAGAGGGCTGTTGAGCACTGGAACAGGCTCCCTAGGGAAGTGGTCACAGCATCAAGCCTGAGCTCCAGAAGTTTTTGGACAATGCTCCCAGGCACATGGCATGATTCTTGGGATGTCCTGCACAGGGCCAGGAATTGGACTCAATAATCCTGATGGTCCCTTCCAACTTAGTATATTCTATGAATCACTCAGAGAAAATATTAAGACATAAAGAGAATAAATAGCTGTAATGAGCTAACATACTATCATCAGATGATTTTTTTTATTACAGTATTTCTGGAGAGCAAGCTCTTAAAATGGGGCAATAATAGGCAGAAAGTTTGCATTTGCTTGTTTATTTAGACAAAACATTCTGGTTTCTTCTTTTATCTCTGCAGTCACTGATTCACTGGGTTTCATAACAGGTCAGTTTTTCTGCAATTCACAGCAAACTTAAAAAAATTGCAACAGGAGATTACCTATTTTGAATACTCTCCACAAACCACTTCCATTATGTCATTAAAGCAATTATGTTATCTAAAAGCCAAAACAACATAAGAATACCAGGAAAAAAAAATACGTGTACCAGGAAATAATAAGACTCTTCTTCTTTCCACATTCATTTTGAAATGTCACAGGATTGTTGAAATGCTGCTTCATCAGAAGAAATAAATTATGTCTGGAAAGAGTTGCTTTCAGCTATAAACACAGAAAACAGGTTATAACAGGACACATCTATTACTGCCCAGCCAGTGTTAGACTACGTTGTGCAAGTTAAAATGTGCTCCTGCTTTCATAACCAATATTACCATCTCCAATAGATTAAGAAGTACTTCTCTGTGTTATGTTGTGATGAATAAAACATCTCATAAGCCTCAGATAAATTCCAAAAGCCTACATAAATGCCTCACAGTAGCTGTGTCCTATGGCAAAAACAAAACCATAGAGAAGAACAAAAAAGTTGTGAAAAGTAAAATTGTCTCCTGATCTAGACAGAAGTTTTTGTGCTCCTTGTCACAGGTCTAGAGCTTTCTCATCTCCTTACACTCTTTTTTTTAAAATTTTTTTCTTGGTCCTAAGTGTTGTCTGCAATAATTTAAAAATATTTCTCTTTTTTATTAATCCCAGTATTTCAAAGCACCTGAACAAGTGTACAGAAAGACAACAGATAAAGCATCCTACAGGAAAGCAAACCTTCAGTGGCCTGCTTTGCCTTTTTTTGACTGGTCATGGACAACAGCACTTCTACATCAGCAGCTCTCAGACTCACAAATTTATCCATATCCAGCATACAACTGCAAGTGATCAAGATTTAAAAGATGTCTTTTGATTCTGGATATTCTGGAAATCAGTCTCTTAAGAAAAAGGGAGGTCAACCACCACTAAAAAATCATTAGGCCCAAAGAAGTAAATGAGATAAAGCCAGAAATCCCCAGTTACAAATAATGTTTAAATTCTGCTCATGGAGTTTGACTCCATCATTCTAATTATTAAACCACCACCTTCTTTTGAAATACGTGTATTTTCATTTCAGATACAGAATAGGCTATACATTAATAATTAATGATTATTATCTCCATAAGAAAAGAATAAAAAGAGCAAAATAACTTTAGTCTTTGGTATTTTCTTACAAGCTATGCCATCAATATAATAACCCCTTGCGTCTTTTCAGGGGAGACAAGCATATGAGAATTGTGGAAATCGAACTACTGTTTGGTTTTGTTATTTTAATGAGCATTCATTTGGATTTTTTCCTGTTTTTCTTATCTTTAGTGCTAAAAATCACATTATAGCTCTGCAGTGATTTGCATCACATATGACTGCATCCAACAATGTTACACTCTTCTCTACCAGGTATTCTTGAAAGCTAAAGTCAGAATAAATTCACATGGAAGGGACTTTTGATGGCTGCTGTATATAAGCATTTTCCAGAATTCTTTAAACACAAAATCTGAATTTTTTCTTCAGAACAAAATTTAGCTATTTCAGAGTCACTTAATACTAGTAATAAAGAATACCAGGTGTGAATCAGGCAGTTTGTGAATCAGGCAGTACTAAGTCCATGTCTTAGAGAACACTTTCACAAAAAGGTTAACAGGAAAGCAAAAACATTTTCATTTCTCATAAAACCCTAATCCCTAAAATCATAATGAATTACTAACCTTTAAAAATCACACAACTTAACAGACAAGTCCACACATGCACCAAAGAAGTAATGCACAGAATATAACTTTTTCCCACCATTACTAAAGGAATAAACACAAGATGAATTATTCAGACAAGTAGTTAGGACTGGTCTCATATAGGAAGTTTCTTGACAGGTTTCCTCACTGAAGGCCAGCTGCAGGGACACACTAGGTAATATATTCAGGAAAGAATCTTAAAAAAGGCAACCTCATATTTAGGTTCAGAAAACCTCATTTTTAGTGAAGCTTAAATAGTCATAATTTCTAGCTTTATTACTAAAGCATCCAAATAAGCAGTCAGGAAAAGTGTTGCTCATCCGTGGCACAAAATAGAAAAAAAACCATGAAAACACTCTGCTACATGCTTTATAATTTTTTAAACCAGTTTATAGTTGCAAAAATTAAGAAGAAGCATTTGCCTGAAATAAAAGCTAGACAAAATGTACAATTTGTCATACATGACAAATTGTTTATGCACAAGATTAGTTAGGCTCCCTTCTGCTACCAAGAACTTAAAAAAAATAACAATAACAACAAATTTCCTTCAAAGACAGTAAAACTGAATCAGTAGTAAACTTTATTACATCTCATCTGATGATGCAAGTCCTACAGCAGTGCCTCTGACATGCCTGCAAATCACCTCTTGTAGGCTTACTTCACCCAAGTCCTCACCTCACCTCCCATTCAAACCACTGACAGAGATTTCTGGCTTCCAGTCTTATTTAACCCTTTGCTTCTTTTCCTTTTCGACAACAAAGTCACCAGGAGAGTACTGTGTTCAAATATAATGGACACCTGCTTTTAACTACCTCCTGCAAGCTGAATTCTCTAGCAAGAGTAGACAGCAAGGAGGTGGGGCTGGACAGGCAGGCTGCTGCAGAGAGGGGTGATCCTCCAACCATGCAGGAGGGAGATCAGGCAGTGTGTTATTTTCCATCTTCAGTATTAACAAGTTGTTTTACCTGTCCCTGCCCTGAGCTAGAACAACCATTTTTGTTTTTTCCTAAGAAGCGTGTTTTCACATCTGATAACCAATGTAGGCACACTTTGAAGATCTTCAAGCAGAAAAAGTGTAGGCAATACAGTTACTAGCTGTGCTAGTGTACATCTTGTAAATTAATTCTCAAAGGACTTTCTGATATGGATGTACATAATCCCAAGGTGACTCAGGCTGGCAGGGACTTGAGGAGTTTCCTAGTCCCAGCTGCTGCTGAGGGGGACAGATCAGGCTGCTCAGGGCACTTTCCCCAGGCCCTGGCTCCACCACTGTTCCTTCCCCACCAGCACATCATCACTCCCAGGCTATAATATCACAGCCCAGCTACAAAAGCCTGGGTAGAGCAAAGGTAGTTGGCATCCACTTATCTCCTCTCATCCCAATAACATCCCAGAAGGCATGAGAGCTAGATCTGGCATGACTGACCCTTGGCAAATCCTTACTGTCTGTTTCCTGTCACTGTCAGCACCTTCATATGCCTAGATGTGGGTTCCAGGAGGTCTCCTTCCTTGGTTTTACCTCAGACTGATGGTCAGCTTCTCTCTTCCTTCAGCCAAGTCACTGAGTGCAGAGGCCTGGCAGGCATGGGTGCTGAGGACCTGCCTTATCCATGTCTGCCGTCACTGCATCACCCACAGGAATCCTGATAGGAAAGCCATTGCACACCAAGGAGGCAGTGATCTACACTCCAGGTAATCTGAGTACACCCTGGCCTCAGCCAGTACTGTGCTGGACTGCACATGTGACTTGGCCTTCAAGCTGCACTGTGCCACACAAATTCCCTGGTTGCAGGACAAACCCATTTTAGGATAGGGGCCTGCAAACAGCTCCCCATCATCACCAGCAATTACAGCACCTGCACCACCTTGCCTTCATCTAAAACTGCAGCAATAAATTCTAACAAGAACATTGTTTCTGCTTGCCAGAAGAAAACACAAGTATATTTCAGCTACTGTATGGAAAAAAGTCATACAATAGCTAAAACGAGCAAACAAGTCAGCCTTGTGTGTACAGGGTCACAGTGTGCGGCTCAAGCACCAGTCAGTAACAAAATGTTTTCCTTAACCTCCAGCAATCTCCTGGATGGCTGGTATTCTGATGTATTACATTTCCCAAAAAGGACGAAGGTCTGTGGCTCAGAGCCACCCTCAGTTTGTTCAGAGAAAGCTCCATCTGCTTCTTTACCCTGGTCAGTGATCTGTAACACAACCCAACACACTCAACAAACCCTCCTCTGACCCTGACCCACAAGCTCTACATAGACCTGAGCCCTACACATCTGCAGTGCTCCTTCATATAAAGGGCAGCCCTATTTCTCCTCTTCCCTGCCTGCCTCCCCTGAAGGGTTTGTCTCCATCAACCACAGAACTATCATATCACAGGTATCCCAGCAATGCTGCCGCTCAGGCCACAGGCTGAGCTCTTGCCCCTACTGCTCAAATCTCAATCAGTGTGCAGACAGGTAGACATCCTGCACCTTATTTTAACATGCCCAAGCTCTGCCTTGTTTCCCCCACACTCTGCACTTTTGCTTTATGTCCTTGCTCCACCATTTTATCATATAGCTCAGGGCTGTCATGGGCCTCCCAAGTCACTGCTAGTTTAACAGTCTCCTCACCAAGTTGGCCAGCCTCATGGCAAAGGTACAATAATGAGAAAGGGAATTCTTAAATTCACAAATACGAAATTCAGAAGTTAAGCTAAATTTTGTTCAATCTGCTCCAGGACAAATCTGAAATTCAGCTCTTCACTCAGTGGATTACACCTGTACATATAATGTTCCTCATCGACATCCACACAGTTCTGTTCTGCCATAAAGGGGGCTGATTACTTCTCATCAGTCATTTATACTTGGCCCATCTGATTTTCAGCATCCAAGACAGGAACAAGGTCCTGGTTCACAGCTATAATTTCACTGGCACCACAGCAGAAGTAAAGTTTTATTTCATGTGTTTGGATGTTTCTCACTTGTCATTTTGTATCTGAGCTACTGTAAATATCCTGGGGGAAATTTCACCTCAAAAGCAATTTAATCTTTGAACAAAACAGAAAAAAAAATCTTCTGTGATCAGAAACTGATTCCAGCTGCTGGAAGAGCAGCCAGTTACCTCAATTTTTTACTGAACTGCAGCACCTGCTTAAAATGGGTTAGAAAACTCAGATAATTCAGAGGTTGTAAATACAAATGACTCTCAAGATCTTGACAGAAAATGTCCAAACAATTCCCTTTATGGGCAGAAATTCAGTGTGATCCAGAACATTATCTGCTGGTTTGCATGGCAAAATTTTTATCCGTTTGAATAGGGGGGATTTCACCCTTTTTTCCCTTTCTAGAGTTACACAAGCAGACAATGGAGAGAGAGGAAAAAAACAGAAAAGGCTTAATTTCTAAAGCTATAACCATACTTCAGTCCTCAATATGTAATGCCTTTACACAAAATGAAATCAGGGTTATTCTAAACAAAGATCACAGAGATTGTTTGGAGTCAGCCACATATGTGCTCTAGGCATTGTTGGCTCTTGCACACCTTTTCTATCTCAAATATCCTTCATTTCTTCAGCATCCACCAATTTAACAATTTCTCTATTACTCAAACACTAATAGCAAAATGAGGTTAATAAAATTTAACATTCCTCCATTACATCCCCACCCCCCTTCCTGACCATTTTGGTAAAGAAATAAGATTACCAATTATACTTCAGGAATTAACAAAATAATAAAACAGCAGCCAGCTTTTAGAATTACTCAGTAAAAATGTAATCAGTAATGAAGAAGTGTGAAACATCAGTATATCAGCATTTCTACAAGTGTGTAAAGAAAAGGAAAGCCTGAAAATACAGATTTCGGGAAAAAAAAATAAAACCCAACCAAAAAGTACACATGCATGACATCACTTATACCAAACACCTGCTTCAATACTGACCCCCAAAAGTCCTCCTCAGACAAGTGACAACCTTTAAAAAGTAAACTGTGGCAGACAAACAGAAGTCACCACAAGAAAAATACAATCTAGGGGACAAGGCTGGGGGTACGAGGCCAAAACACTGATGTTAGAAGGACTGAAATCTTACACCTTATTTTTTTCCCCCAAGAATAGTGTGGGTGCAAGTGGGAACAGAAAAAAAAAAATAAATAAGGTGCTGGTGGGAAATGTCTTAAGAATTAGCATGTTCTGACACTGCTTTGGAAAATAGTTCCAAGTGAATTATTCTTAGGGCTAAAATGTGATTTTAGAAATCCTATTCTCTCATAAAAAAAAAAGAAAAGAAAAAAAGAAGAAAACAAACAAATAAGTTACCCATTCTTGACAAAAAACAATGTTTAAAAAAACATTAAAAAAATATAAAAAACCCCTAACAAATTACCAAACTAAAAAAATTCAGAATCTGGCACTCCCATCTGTCCTGCACTTTATGAAGTTTAGTGGGTTTAATGTAATGTAAATTCAGTAACATAAAAAACACCAATGTAGCATTACTTTAGAGAAGAAAATAGGAAAAAAGTTGCTCATCCTTCCAGAAAGATTCTGGAAAAGCAAAGATTAAGCAAAGATTAATACAACCTTTCAATTCTGGCGAAACACTTGCAACCTGAATCTCATTGAGGGTTCTGGCTGGAGTAAGAATTCATCTCAGCTGTAAGCCACAAGAACAACAACTTTGTTTAGAACAACAGAAACTCAACAAGAACNCCCCCAAACAACCAACACCGACCCTCGACTACATTGTGTATTTTTCTGATGAATTCAGGCCAGACAATTCTTGCTGGGTTTAAGCCATCTGTTGCAAAGAGAAGTTAGTGTATTATTAAAAAGCCCCATTCCAACACCCCACCCTAAACTATAGTATTTCAATCCACGGAATGGTACAGATAAATGCAATGCCACTCCTGTTCCCCCTCCACAAGATAATATTGTTACTTTGTATGATGCTTTCTTGTTGCCATGACATCCCTTATACTGTACATCTCTTTACCCGTAGATTATTTTCCCTATTGACATTCAACCTGTGGTCATTTTATCCCCAGGTCAAAAGCTTATAAACACGTATTTATTTTCAAAATTACACATTTGATTTATTGAATAAGGTGTATCACTCCAGACCTCAGACAGTCTGCTTTAGGTAGTAATACACAGTGCTGTTTCTAAGCACACGAAGACTGAGATTGTCCTTGGACAGTAGCAGCTCTCCAAAAATCTGTGGTGGTGTGTGTTTGTTCAGCACTTACCTATAGGATTCTGACCCCAACGAGACAGACCATCAAGCACTCTAATAAATGTCACTCCTTCTGTTTGAATGCTCAATTTGTTCTCTCAATTTCCCTTTGAAAAATTTGGTCTGGTCAAGATGTTCGTTTTCCTAACTTGTAATCTATGCTGTAGCATGCACCTCCATTAAAATGTTTGTCTACCCACCCCAGAGATTCCCGGCACATACCACCGACCTGGCTGAAGGCAGATACACCAACAAGGGGACCCCCCGCTCCCAAGAGGAAAACCTCTGGTTCCCAAGAGCCCGCATTTTGCCGACATGCCTTTGGGTCTCTCGCTTATGATTTCTACCACAGTTCCCCTCA
Organism: Horornis vulcanius; assembly: GCA_013401035.1. Classification (NCBI taxonomy): domain Eukaryota; kingdom Metazoa; phylum Chordata; class Aves; order Passeriformes; family Scotocercidae; genus Horornis; species Horornis vulcanius. Next base: position 31,111 of record VZUA01096715.1, on the reverse strand, counting down.
GCTGCACAACGCGAGCACGAGTCGCAGGCAGCTCCTTCCCACCCCGCCAGCTGCGCTCCCGGCCGAGCGCANGGGCGGGGGGAGCCAAGCTGCGGCCCCGCAGGGAGCGCACGGAGAGAGCCGAACCGGAGACGCGCACCTGTTAACAACTACAAAGTCAGGCTCGGCGCACGGGAAAAGCGATTCCTCTTCCCAAAGAGCAACATGTTGCTCCTCACCGCCCCCGTCCCAGCCCCAGCCCCCGGAGCGAGCAGGTACCCGAAGGGAGCAGCGCGGTCGCGGTCACTGTCACTCACCGCCAGCGCGGGCGAGGAGGGTCCGGTGCGCTTGGAGCCGCGCCGGGAGCTCAGCCGCCGCCAGGACTCGGCCAGGCGCCCTCGGCCGCCGCTCGCCGTGCCCTCAGAGGCGCTGCCCCGCTCGGCTCTGCCGGGGCTC
>VZUA01096712.1:0-25647 GCA_013401035.1 Horornis vulcanius | reverse complement strand
TTTTTTTTTTTTTCTTCCCCAGGAAAGTGCTTTGAATCCATTTGCAATGCTGCCTCCAAGACAGGTAATATCACCTGCAAAACTCCCATGTGTGACTGAAGCAACCTGGTATGGAAATCAAAGTGAGCCCAACAGTTCGTGCCTTTTGCTTTATTTAATAGTTTCTAAAAGGAATATGCTTTTTTTATTGTGGTTATGTTTGCCCCTTTTCGCAGGGGTGTTTACCCTGTAATGTTTGTGCTCACAGACTGGTTTGCAAGGGGCAGAGCTGTAAAGCCATTTGCCCTTTAATTTGAGCTGCAAGGCCAATTTATAAACAGAAACCTTCAGATTTCATTTTCAGACAACTGCGCTGGATGGGGCTTGGCCTGTGACTGGAACATTTTGGAAAGCATATGTAGGAAGTGAACACAGCAGACTGTGCGAGGAGCAGACCTTTATAGGACAACCTTTCATAATCACCAGACACATTCATAACAATAAACAGCCCACTGACCAAACCCTGATGAGTTTGATGGTCAATTTCTTTGAAATTTTAGTGACAAGTGCACAGAGACAAAGAGCAGCGTTACAGGACAGCTCAGTGAGAGCTTTAGCATACATTGACCAAAGAATCACAGAAACGTGGAATAGTCTGTGCTGGAAGGGACTTTAAAGATCTCCCAGGTCCAACCCCTGCCATGGGCAGGGACAACTTCCACTAGACCAGGTTGCTCAGAGCCCCATCCAGTCTGGCCTGGAGCATGTCCCTGGTGGAAACAGACCTGACACTACAAAGCTTTCTATGCACTGAGTGTTTGATGCAAAGTAACTTGGGGTTTCCTTTTACATATGTGGAGTTTTACCGGGGATATATTTAGTTAAGATTTCCCACAGAGAGGAAAAAAAAAGCAAATTTATAAACTACAGAAGTTGGAGAAGTTTCTGGTTTTGTTTTTGTTTGTTTCAAAGAAAAGAAAGAGAAAGGGAAAGGATATTCCTCTATGTGTTGCAAAACAATACAAATGTCTATGTGTAAGAATACAACACAAGGCTCTCTTCCCACTGCCACATTTGCTCTGTGCCCAGGGCACAGCCTTTAGCACTGCAATCCCCACCTAAGAGTGGGGAAGAGTTTCAGAAGTGTCTTGGTCCACTGCAGAAATCTTTCCTCTTCTACATCTTAGTGTGCAAAATTCCTGGCAGTGACTGCTCCAGCTCCCTTCCAGCTGTGCCATGGTCTGTGGGGAGGCAGCTGGGCAGCCCCTCTCACACACTGAGCTGAGGTGGCACTGAAGAGATGGAAAATGAGCCTTCCCTTCACAAGCAAAGGGGTCACAGCACTGAGGTCTCAGGGCTCCCCTGACAGCAGCTCTTTCTGCAGACCTGCCCTGCTGAACCTGGCCTCTGCTGGAGGGAAACCATTGCCAGGGGTTTGTAGAGTCTGAAAAAGCAGACTGGTTTTGTCTGCTGGGAGTCCCATGAAAAGTATAACTTTTTACTTAGAACTGACCATGAGCTTGGAGATAAATGCCTGGAGAAGAGTGCAAGGCCTCAGAATTCACTGAAGGACCACCTTTATTAATATATTTTCTTGACAAACTATTTCTAAATGTGTCTCCCTGCAGCAGGCAAGCAAAGATTTTATTTCGTTGGAAATAAAAGGACCAGGTCTAAGATCCATTCTATTTTCAGGGCAGACACATAACTCCCATTCACCTTAATGGGGAAACTTCTCCTGCTTCAAGGAGAGATCAGACTCATTAGAGATGTAGGATATTGTTTTAGACCCTCCAATCCCCTACTGCAGTGGGAGCTGGTGTGGAAGTAGGGTGAATGTCAGAGCTGTTCCCTGCTGGTTTGCTCCTCACAATTCTGTCCCACAGCACAAATCTTGCTGTGGGTACAAGACCATGGTGGGTTTTGACGTTGCATTGCATTACATTAACCTGGTTTGGTTTGTCTTCCCTTAAGGACATCTCAGTGAGATGAGAAATGAAAGGTCAAAGCTGCCAAACCCAGGATTGCCTCCTAGAGGAGAGCCCATTGGAGATAAGGCAAAGTTATGTGAGTTTGGGACCGGGCATGACCTACTTAGCAGGCAGAGTTATGAGAACCCATGTTGGGACAGTTTGTTTTTCAGCCTGGTTTCTCATGGGAACAAGGCTTATGCAATCGTGCTGTCTGTGTGTCTGTGTCTACATCCTCCTCCCCTCCCCAATAACTTTTGGACTCGTTGCTCAATTTCAACAGGGGGGTAGAGGTTCCAGGGGTGTTTCTGGTCCTGCAGGCATTTTAAAATCAGTGGAGGAGAGTGAGGCTGCAGGTGTTCACTGCAGCAAGGGCTGGCTCAGCCAGGAGAGAGGTGCAGAGCTGCAGGCAATGGCACAGCCACGCTGCTGCTGCTGGATCCACAGAGCACATTCTGCTGCTCCTTTGTGACTCTGACACACTCACTGCTGAGCCTCTCAAACCTCAGCTCCTACTTTGTTACTTTTTCTGTAAAACAAGGTGAATTTGAGGGGTTCTGTTAACTAACAGCCTTTTAAAACACACTGAGGGATGGCAGGGGGGCATCCCTGCTGCCACCTGATGCAGTTAAAGCAAGGTTAGAGGGGGATGAGGAGATCCTCTGGGCTCAGGAGTGTCTGACCTGAGCAAAAGTTCCCTCTGCCAGGGCTACCAGGGATGTGATGCTGCTGAAGTTTGTCATGGTAACACTCACCCACCCAGGACTCAGGAGTCAGCTCGAGTCAGGGTCTCACTCAGACCTAGTGCAGCTCCTTTTAACCTCCCTGCCTTCCAAAGGATTCCTTGCCAGTGCTGCCACGTGAACTCAGTTAATTACAGGGGAGGAAATTACTGCTCCACGGACTTCACAGGGAATATTCAGCACAGGTACAGCCCTTAATGACAGGCAATTAAAGCACTCTGTATCTAATTCCTAAGAAATGGTGGGTTTGGTGAGGGACCACTTCCAGTGAGCAGGTGATAATGCACACCCCAGATCACAGAGGCATCCTTTCAAAATGATGCTGTGGATTTATTAAACATGCTATGGAAGACAAATGTTATTATACAGGGAAAGACAATAAATCAGGAAAACTCCTTGGGTTTCTGCTAGGATATTCCATACATGACAACTTCTTTTGGCTCATAAATAGCAACAGAAGAACACACGTGAATACTTTTAATGATTTGTAGGGGATTTCAGGGATCTTATCCTTACAAATTCTCATTTTTTGGGCAAACTGGGTTGCATGATAGCTAAGCAGATGAGGAAAGGCAATGTTTCCATTTATTTCATTTAAGTTTCCCAGAAGAGATTGAGAAATTGTTATTTAAAACATTGCAGAGTTAGATTTAAAAGGTGTAATTGATTAATGGGTTCTTTGGAGGGGCAAAAAGACCCTCCCACAACAGAATCCAAAATTATGTAGCCTTCTGAAATGAGTTCAGGACAATCTCAGACTGCTAATTTCTTCTAGAGCAGATTCTGGAGATTGAAGGGTTTGTCAAAAAAAGTCTGATTTTGACCCTCAGGCTTATTTGTCATAGCTGTCTGTGTCTCTCTAACTCTAGAAATTAGAGCTGAATCTCCAGGCTACATCTGCTTTGGCCCAAGAAGAGCCTCAGCCAAAGCTGGATCACCTTTAGGTGCTTTTCTTCTTTACATAAAACTCTATATCAAAAACATTCCCCTCTCTCCTGAGTGTTGACTGGCTCTGCTAGGAGCTCTCTCCTCTCCCTGAGCTGTGTAGGCTTGGTACAGTGCTCTCTGGATTGTTTTCCCTCCTTCCCAACCCGTGCATCTCCTTTGAAGTCAAAGGAGCTACTGTGATTTTTTTGCCCCATTGAGATGCTCACCATGGAAGAAGGATATAAAAGACTACTGCTCACAGGGTGGGAGCTGCTGGTTTCCAGTTTCTCATTAATTTTTCACTTGTCTTTCATTTCAGTGGGTCAACACTATGCTCCACCTTTGGCACAGACACAAATGCTATTTTTTTATGTGGTTCAGTGGGAGGAATGGTTTTGATCATTAAAAGCAAAGCAAAAATTATTTCAAGCAAAATTCCAGAGCTTCTCTGCATCCATTTATCTTTCCATGGCTTCCTTAAAGCATTGCCTACTTGCTCTCTGGGGAATATGTGCTCCAACTGTGTTTCACCACATTTACAGGAGCAGTCACATATGACCAGGACTAACATTTAACCTTAATTGCCCACAGGCTGCTGCCATTGAACCCTGTTGGCTTGTAGGGGTTTTAAAGTGCTGAAATGAACCCAGTAGAAACAATAAGAAAGGCAATACAATATTTAGTTGTGAACCATCCTTAAAAATATTAACGTGCTAAAATCTGAGCTAAGAAGGCTCGTGCTTCTTGAAAGAATGTGTGATTTCCTGTAATCATCTCCTTAAAATATTCCTGATTGGGACTTTGAAGCAGTCAGAGCAGCGAGGGGTCTCTGGAGAGCCCACCACTGCTCCTTGCTGAGGCAGAGCTTTGGAAAGTGAATCACTGCCGTGTGACTGGATCCCTGCCATCCACCAAGGATCAATAAAGTTTTATGCACCTTCCTGCCAGCCTCAGGTTTTTGATTCCAGGTGTTTGCATTAATCTGGGACACAATGGAAGGAAGAAGTTGCTATGGTTGCATGGAGATGGCAGCACAATCTGGGCAGACTTTAGTCAGCAAGCGCAAGAAGTTTAATTATCTCAAATAATTGCACTTCTTGGAGGCTTTGTGCTGTTTGCTTAAGTCCACTGAGCAATGATGCCACGATTACTCCAGAAACCAGAGTGTTTGGGGCCTCCAGTGCTCAGTAACATTGTGCCCTACAAGGAAATCTTTGTGCCTCACCATCCCACTCCTGGCAGAGGTCAAAGCAATGAACATCCTGGTGCAGAGGTGTTAAGGGAAGTCATAGCAGAACAGGACATAAGTTCATTTTAGATTTGAGTTTTACAACTGTGTGATCTCAGAGTGTAAAACCAGCCCTCAGCTTTTAAGAGTAAACCCTTCCTAGGGACTGAAGAGTTTGCATGCTTTTGTAGGTTTAGGGCATTATTTTAACCCCTGGGCTTGTGAAAATTCTATCTGATGACACCTGCAACTGTTAGAAATTATTACAGCCTTCAGACTGTAGTAATTGGGGACCACAGTCAGCTGCAAGTGTTGCTCTCTGGAGCTGCCCTTCCCAACCAGAATTTCTCAGTGATGGCTCCTGAGAGCCACCTCTCATCTCCATAATTTCCCTCTCCATAATGTGCCCCTTTTTGTGCCCTCCAACACTTCCATCACCTTTAAGAAGCCTCACAGAGAAGGGACCATGAGGTTTGGATGTAATTGGCATATGGATGGTGCTTAGATTTTTTTTTAATACGTAGTTTTTATAAGACTGGTTTTATGTTTGCCTTCACTCTTTGATCTCCACTTGAAAAACGTTTTTCATGGAGTTTGTTTGAAAGCACAAATAATCGCTTACCACAACTAAGGGCTAGCAAATAGTTCTAGAAAAGAAAGAAAACCAAAGAGAATCATGAGCTGATGGAGATGCCTTGAAAGATGTTTTAGAAACAGCTTGTAGCGGCATATTTCGCAGGACTGCTCAGCAAGTTAATTCTCCTGTCACATTGGCATTCCTGGATATGGTAATAACAACAGGGGAAGTTGTAATGGATCTCTAAAATGGGAGTGTTTTAACAGATTTAAGTAAATTGCTTGTATTCAATACTGTAGTGTTGTGACATGACACAACACAGTGAAAGAGAAAGTCACTTGCAGATATAATCTGTGGTTCAAAAATAAATATGATGACTCCAATGTAAGTTGGTATTTAACTAAATACGTATCTGGAAAGGGAGAAGCCCTGAAAACCATAAAACATCTCTGCTCTGGTCTGATAGAAGCAGGAGCAGTCACAGTGGATGGGGAGAGCTATTCCAGCCTTTTGCAGTGCATTTGTAACAGAAGCCACTTTTGTCATGGTGGATGAGCTGTAAATTGAGATCCCCTAACGAAGGAGAGTCTCAGGGTGAGTCAGCATGACTAAAAATCCCAAAAGCCTTGAAGCAGTCTTTATGCAGGGTGAAAAACATCTGTATTATCCTGCTGATCTTGTGGGTCTTCATAATAATCATGTGGGGTGCAGGTGTGTGTAAGAAAGCCCATGCTGAGATAGGATTTATTCCCTTCAAAATCCCACAGGTCTGGAAGAAATCCCCCTGGCAAAGACCAATCAAATAGCAGAATATTTTAAAAATGTTAAAAGTCAATTCTTTCTGTCACTAACATTAAACTACTGTAATGCAGACCAGTTAATGATGAGGCTTCATGAAATAAGACATTAATCTCCACTCGTAATGCAAGAGCCATACAACTTGCTTCAGCCTTAATCTTTCATGAGTTATGGACTCTTCTGTGATTCATAAAACAAATAAATCACACCTCTAAGCTACCACCTATTTATTACCATTTTTCAAATGTTCAGCATAGAATAAAAAGGGTATTTTTTGCTTGCCAGAAGTTGTCAGCTCCTGAGTAACATTTGGGAGCCAGAGGCCTGATTGTGCCTACAGTTGGACACAGGTTTTGTCTTTGCTCCTGAAGACAGCCAGCTCCATGGAAGTGCACTCATGGGGCTGAATGTGCAACTTTTATCCCATTCTTTCAGGCTGTGCTTATAGTGAGGAAGCCAGCTGACCTAAAAGATGTCAGAAAGTCCCTGGCCTTCCTTTTTGGAAAGAGACAAAGGCTGATCAGTAAATAGGACTTGCCAAGTTATGAAACTATGGGGAGAATAAGGGAAAAGAATAATCTGGAGCAGTAAAAATCAGACTAGGACAAATATTCAAATAACTAGGAGACTCATTCAAGCAGAAACCACAGTTCCTCTGGTACTATAACACGTTCTGTGCTCATTTCAGTGTCATTCTCTTTTGCAGCAGAACCAACACCTCAGAGTTCATACACAGGCTGTCAGTCCAGCAGACCTGGGAGGGGTTTATTGCTGGCAGCAAACTTTGCACCCAATGTTTACAGTGAGAGAAAAAAAAAATAGTAAAAGTATCTGCTTTTAGGAACCTTCTGTGCTTCCATTTTTGAGGAGGGTCCTCCTGGGTGGTTCCCAACCTACATCACAAGGTTGGCAGTCTGGTTGGCTTGGCTGTTCCCAGGTCCTACTGGTGTCAGCAGGGAATTAAATTCACTCCTTCCACCTCCTGCCTACAAAGACCACAACAACTCCCATTGTAGCTGCTGACCTTGGCCTTAGATTTCAACACCTCAGGGACACAGAGGAGTTACTGAAGTAAATAAATAAAATGGAACACATGCCTCTAAAGTGCACAAGGCATGAAGAACACTTCCTTGAAGCCATGCCCATATCTGCTCCTGCCCAAGTGGAAGTTTATGGGCATAGGGTTGTGCTTTGGAGCTCTTCTTCATGTTTGTCTTGTCTGTGATTTGTTTGAAGGAATTGTAAAAATATGGCTCTCCCAGGGCACTTCTTGTAAGTTGTAATGAAACCTTGGCTGTGTTGTGACTCCAGCATCGACTGCATTACTGAAAAAAAAAAACAAAAAAAAAGGGTCTGTGGACTCGAAGAAAAAGCACAGTAATTGCATGTTCTTTCTAAGAAATGCTAAAAACCATATATAAATACTAGCCAAGTGCAATCTTTCCTCTTGTTATATGCTGCATATTCCATTAGACAGCATTCAAATCCTGTGTCACGTTTGTGTGGTTTCTTTCTCTGAAATGCAGGTGGAATTGGAGAACTGGAGCTCAGTTACCCAGATAATGCAGACAAATACTTTTTTGCTCCTTTTGGCAAACAAATAAAAAGATTTTTCTATATAAAAGACTACTATAATAAAGGAAATTCAAGAGGCACACAAGTTAAACACAGTCCCTCAAGAAAATAACTGCTTTCCCCAAAAAGAGGAAAAAAAAGCAGAATTCAGGAGAAACACCCTTAAATCTCAGGATGACTAAATGCCTGCTGCTGATCTACTCCTCCTTTTGTTTTTAAAGAACTGAAGTTCTTGGGATGTAGCGGTGGTTGCAATTTGAATTTCAGTTCACTTTTCCCTCAGAGATATTTCCTCACTCCAAGTCCACGGTGGAGCTGTCTGGGGAAAACTTCCACTCTAGATGCTGCTGATACATTTACAAAAAGAATCATGGATGTTCATGTTGAAGCACCTATATAGACTCGTGTTCTTTACTATTAGAAAGCAAATCCCAGGGCAACTTCTTGTTTTCAAAGGAGCAAATTGAACAAGTGGAAAAAACCTGGTCATTAATGACAGCAGAGCTGCCTATGAGTGATCACTGTAGCATACCTCAGGTTTCTAAAGCAGCTGCTGATAAATGACACCAGAAGGTGTCTTTTGGCTTGGAAACCTGCCCATTTTCATAAATATTTTGTTCTGAAACCCCTGCAATTATGTTATACTGCTCTTGCACCACTCTGTGGAATTTTGCTTTTGATTTCTTGCAGTTTCATGCAGACTCAAGCAGTTTGACCTCTTTATTAAACCTAAGCATCAATCTGTAAAAAGCCTCTTGATTGTCTAGACAACTACTTGTGAAAGTCAGCTTTGTTTTGTTGGCTCTGTGTCCCTGAGGGTACCCACACTGCTCCTTCTGTTCTTGTCTGTCAATACTCTTTTGGCCAAAATTTCATGTTTTTTCCCCTGTATCTGCCAATTATTTTTTGTTTTGGAAACCAACTGAAAAAATATTTCAGTGCTGTTCCTTGATACTTTTTCATTTTTAATAAATAAATGCCAACAGCCTGGAGCTTATGAGCAGCCCTACAGTAATAAAAGGATGTACACAGCAGGCAGTACTCAATTTGCAAAAGAAAAACAGATTAACATTTCAGGTTTCTGAGGGCTTTTTGTCAACAACAGAACATTTAAAAACATCAATCTAACAGTAATTGCATTTATCAATGCATTCTCAGCTGATTCTTTGGCTGATTCCCTTAATATTATGAAATGGAGTAGCTATTGGAAGTCCTTTTAATATATATCTGTATTTACAGATGGATGATGGATGGATGGATGGATGGATGGATGGATGGATAGATAGATAGATAGATAGATAGATAGATAGATAGATAGATAGAAAGTGGAAACAAGTCAAGTTGATTTGAGTGTATATAATTCTCATTTCTGGGATGTGATTCATGCATTAGAATGATGTGAATGCATGGGTAATGGTGGGAGAGTGAACACCCACAGCCAGACCCTCAACAGCTACAAAAACTGGGACCAAGTCCTGTTCCTGGGCACTTTTACAGAGAGAAAGTTCATTGTAAGCAACAATGAAATAAAAGCACTTTAAAAAAAAAAAAAAAAAAAAAAAAAAAGAAAAAAAAAAAAACTCAGCAGAGACTTTAAGAAAACACCACAGGAGTATCATTTTTCATTCCTTTAACAGATGCTCACCAGTCACTTTTCAGGTATAATACCACTGATTGCATCCAGGCAAGGAACAACCTGGGACGAGACGCTGCTCTCCTGCTCGGAATTCCCTATGAGCCTGGAGAGGCAGCAGGGATGCCCTGAATCAGCTCCTGTGAGCCTGCTGCTCCTCGGTGCCTGCCCTGAGCACCCTCCCCAGCAGGCTCCAGCCTCGGGGCTGCACCCTGCCCCTCGAGAGCTGCATTCCCTGCAAATAACCCTGGCACTGGAATACAGACAGCCTGCACTGGACACAGGCTGGAGGATTTCCTTATTTCTTCCTCACACAGTTGTCCCAGCTGCTCTTTGTCCCTTCTGGTGTTTCTCCCTTGATGGACAACAGACATTTCTTTTTAATTTTTGCCTGATTTTATGATAATGCACTTAGACATTTCTGATAATTTTGTCATATGTATATTTATTAGGGTGGGGTTTTTTTCCATCCAACATCATTAGATTTGTTTTGAACTCAAAGGTCAGTTCCTACTCCAGTATAAAATCAATGTAACTACATTGATTTCAAGGATTGCAGCACCTTTCATTAATTCCCATTGCCAGAGATAGTGTAGTTGTCTCTGAGGAAGAAGATAGATATACATATATATTATATATATGTATTTGAGTCAAACCACAAAGAAAAAAGAAAATTCTGTGAAGAATGTAATTCTGTAGCCTGTCATTAACCATGCAATTAAGGCACAGTGGTGTTAAATGATCAATGCAACAGAATCTCAGCCAGCCACCTCTAAAGATTTCTCTAAGTCCATGCCCTCTGCTATTCCCATTCTATCTTCATAAAAAGAGCCCTGATTCTTGCACAGGAGACCCCACCATCCTTTTTCTTACTAAGAAATATGTGGTTTCTTTACTTTTTTGTACTCCATTAGCAGCCCAAAGGACACATTCCCCAGTAAAATAACCTAAGTGTTGGTCTTACTAATTTCAATTCAATCATTTCAAAACTAATTCTAATTGCTCATCTAATTATATTTCCCTACTTTTATTTTATTGGTCTACGTGTGAGAGGAGTAGTTGCCCGCGTTCTTTGGGCTATAAATTAAATATATAAGGAGAGAGAAGAAGAGAATTAAAATTATGCAAAACGTCTCAGTGTTAAAGTGAGAAGTTATGTCTTTAAAAATCAATTCTGTATGATGGTGTATCTGTGGTTACACAGAGATCTTTTCCCACTTTACAGGGAGTTCCCAGTCTGTGCAGTCCTGTAGCTTCTCCTCCGTGCATGCAAAAAGCAGCTTCACATGAAACTGATGGCTCTCCCCAGGGAAAGAGCAGCACTGCCTATAGCCAAAATACATTTTATTAAAAACAGAAACTTCCTTGTCAGGTCCCGTGGCTCCTGCTGGACTTGAGGGACCCCAAGCAATGGTGCAGTGGCATCCATGCCTGGTGCACAGATAAAGAGCCAGAGCACCCTGCCACCTCTTCCTCTGCAAACCAGCACTGTCCCTCGGGCTGGTGTGATAACAGCCATCAGTGCTGGTGGTTGAAAAGCACTTCAGAGAATGAGGTGCTGCACAACGGGTCTGTGGGCTGGTGTGTGGTGCAGAAGAGGAAGTTCAGAACCTTAGGAAACGCTTTAGATGCTTTTAAGATTGTTAAATGTAGTGTATATGCACTTCTTGTTTCCAGTGCAGGTCCTGGCTGAGGTTGGGACATCCCCCAGCACATCTCTGCCCCAGCCTGCAGACACCTGGGTGAGGCAGACGGGCAGCAGACACACACCAAAGGACTTTCTGAGCCTCAGATTTGCATGGAGGAAGCAAGGTAATGAAAAGGAAGCCATAATCTGGCCCTGAATTAATTAGTTCACAACACATGGCATTAAAAAATACATTCCAGTGAGCAGATGGCTTTCAGCTACGTCTTGGGACAGGTCTGGTCTTTGTTTCCCCAGTCTCCATTTTCACTGCCCACAGCCCCTCTGTATCTCTGCATCACCTCAGCCCCATGTCAGCCTCAGGGGTCCCAGTGTGGCACTGGAACGGGGCCTCTGCCACGACTGGAACAGTAACTACACAGCCTGAGGCTGACAAATCACTGAATTAACTTTCTCCCTGCCTAGTGCAGTTCTCTACCCACTGCAAACAACAGTGGAATCATGAGATCTAACAAAAGACCACGATAAGGGACCTCAGGCCACCACAGGGCCTTGGACTCTCTAGTTCAGAACACATTTAGTTCAGAATATATTTTTCTTATTTATATTTTTACATATGTCTAGGTTTACATACAATTGATTTCACATCAGCTGGCACAGAAACTTTACTGTCACTTGAACTCAAAGAATTATCTTTGTGCAGGAAAAAATATTCTTTAATTCTGGTTTACCCTGTTCAAGTCCATATCTTCAGCCCCTGGAGCTGAAACAGGTGAGTGGCTCTGCCATCACAACTCATTGAGTTGGAGAACTGGGCCCATCAGAAAATTTTCTTCCTCCAGCGCTTTCCCTAGGAAAACTGGACTGTCCCTCTGGGAGTTCTGGGGAGAAAGAAAACTATTGGAATAAAGTTGCACAAAGAATAGTCAGCACCAAGAGTCTAAGTTGCTGTTCATTTTTCCTTTAACCTGAGGGCAGTTAGAACCATAAAGTGGACATTAACTATCCCAACAGACGTAAAGATCTCAGATTAGATGGATTTTGCAGCAGGCCTCACACCAGTTCCCTGGAAAGGGCAGGCAGAGCAGTCCTCCAGCGATTCTGTCCCTGTGATCTAAACCGTATTGCCCACATGCCTGTGCTGGATGTTTAGCCCAATGTTTTAGGAAGTCTTCTGGCAACTTTTAAATCTTTACAGGTGCTATTATTGAGGTGTCAGTTGTCATGGAGAAGAGGATAATATTTCACGACATCAAAATACTCCCTAATCGTTTCAGAAGGTTGATGATATTGCTGCTAGGCATAGTCGAACTCCTCTTCACATCACTGCAGACTGAGGCTTTCCCTCTGCTCCACACAGCCCAGATATAATCCCTTCTGATTAGAGCCTTTTCTCTTTGATGCTCTCCTTTGTCATCCACACACTGGGAAAATTGCTCTCTGTTGAATTACATGCTCTGTGCCGTTTGCATAGTTGTCTTTTTCAACCTGGAAGCAAAGCTGTCTGTGCCTGAGCAGCGATAGGATTCTGACTTCTAGTAAATCTTTGATTAATGAAGCTCAGGTAAACAGATTAGTCATTAACCTTTGCTTCTCATGATCAGATTACTTATTGATGTAGAGTGGCTGTGCTGCTCCCATGCTGCCAGGGATGGGAATCTTGCTTTCCCTTCAGACTTCAGGAATCTTCCCACCACCTAAAAAGGTCCCCCCTTTCAGGATGGTGATATTAGAGAGCTGCTGCCTCTGCAGGGAGTCATTTCATATGGGATCTCCCTGCAACCAGGGCACTTACGTGCAAATACTAATTGCTGTTGCCCACTAGCAGAGTGTGCTGTTCATATCTCTGGTTCTATATTTCAGCTAGACAGCTGTCAGTGAGGGGACACAGAGCAAAAACACACAAAGTGAGTCAAGTTTTTAAAAATGGTACACTCAGACTCCATGGCTGTGCAGAACAGTTGCTTAAACCTTTGAGAACATCCAAGTTCTTGATGAGGAAATCACTGTATAGTGTCCATGTCTATAGATAAACAGAAGGCTGCTTTAAATCCATTCCAAGGTGACTTAATTCTGGGCTCTTTATCTGCTGTACAGGTCTCCCAGGATGGGCAAAGGCAATCTATGAGCTGAGGGCAACACGAGAACCAGGAACAACATATCTTTTTTCACTGCCAGCTCCATCAGGTCTTTGTACATGGCATTCTACTTATGGCCTCTGTGAAAGAAAGGAATGATGTTCCACCATCAGTTAAGGAAAGTTTCAGATCCAGACATTGGGCAGAAAGCTGAGCACTCCTTTGTGACCATCCCTGCAGTGCTGCCCATCTGGAAAGGGTTTGCAACCTCCTTGATTTCCAGAGTATCTCTACCAGTCTCCGTGGGTGCAGAGACTCATCTGCCAGAGGAATGGGGAGAGATCCAGACAGGGGTCTTATTTTCATCACCTGCAAATTTAGATATGGAAAGACTATGTAGGACAAATGAGCAGATGTGACCTGTGCCTACCTGCAGCCTATAAATGCAGAGAGGGAGTTCCAATTACACACCAATCTAATTCATTGATCTCTAATACACTGGATTATATTTAAACCTGCAGACACTTACACTGCAGTCCTGAATGCAGAGAAGTACAATCAGAATAGAGAGATAAAGCTTCATATTTTCTAGCTCATCAAGAAACTGAGCTTCACATTTGCACTTTCAGTTTTGCATCTTGTAAACCCCAGCCCTCACTCCCATTTCCAGTCTCAGGGTCCCCCGTGCACACAGCTATTAGCAGATGGAAATCTAGCAACCTGATCTGTGGGCCCAGTTGGGTAATCAAACATTTAATTACTAACAATTATCCATTAATGCTTATAAATTAGGTTGCCAAACCACTTCTACAGACTACAAATATTTGCATCTAGGCTTGTCTGCAAAAATGGAAGATGCCTGTGAAAAGCTGCGCCACAATGTCCAATGGCATTTTCATCTGGACTCTTCAGACTGACACAAAAAATGCAAATATTTGCTGCATCAGAAAGGCATGAAAAATTAGGATATTAGAAGTTGAAACTGAGGGAATCATGAAAATCAGGTCCTAAGTCAAATTCCAGGCTTGCTTGATTTCTCTCACATTAAGATTCTTCTTCCTTTTTACCCTTCTCTCTTGCTTCTTCCCCTGGAGTTGATTGAACATTTGCCTCCACCCCATGAATTTCTATTGGTCCAGAGGGCTTATTTTATTATGAATTACTTCCTGATATTAATGATGGTTTTTATGACTTGTCATGCATCTAGGAATGTTGTTTATTAAAATAAAGTCTAACGACTTTTTGATTTCAGGTAACAATTCAACAATGATTTCAGGTAACACTTCAGAGATGAACGTGTGCTTTTCACTACCACTCCTAACTAGGAGGGGCTGTAACCCTCTCCACTAAGAGCACACTGCATTGCTATGCAGAAAATGTAAACCAATTCTATAAAAGGGTTCCAGTTCCCATCCTGTTAAGTAAGTTTTGCTTTCTATAATTGTCTGCTTTCTACTGTCTGTTTTATTAAAGTGATGTGGTTATGAGCTTGTGCACGTGACCTCTCCCTTTGCTCACAAGGGAAATGTTGGAGTGGTATTGCAAGCATTGGGACTTCAAGGCTACATTTAAATTAGTAAATTCAAACGTGTCTGGAAACATTCCCAGGACTAGAACAAAACTGTTTATACAGTCAACTGCTAAGCTGTTCTCTGGCATGAATTTGGCCCGTTCCAGCTCCTTTTTTCCCCTGAATGGATTGTGACCACAGCATGACCAAGGAGCAGTGCACATAAAACTTGCACTTTTTGAGAGGATAAATAAGTTTGCTTGTCTGTATTCTGTCCACCTGCTGGCTTCAGTGCTTATTCCTGAGTGAATTTTATTTACCTGGTGAGGTAAAACCAAAGCACCTTGAACTTAGTACCCAGGCAAACAATTTTCTTTGGAGAATCACATTGATCTGAGGCAAATGCTGCAAATGCTAGGGACCAAAATTAGCCACTATCACGCACAGTAAAAGCTGATGCATGTGCAAAATTGGGCTCCCAGTAACAATCTGGATAAGTATCAGTTGGATCTGAATGGTGCAAAAGCTGAGCATTATAAAGACAGGGTCCTCAGCTGAAAACTAATGCCTCTTGTTGCAGTATCAGGCTCAAACACTCTGCCAAAGAAATAGTGCCAGAGGAATTGCAGAAAGAAGAGGGTGTGACGGTTTAATGGGATTTTAGTAAAATATGATATATTTTTTTTAATTTGCCTGAGTGTTTTATTCTTTTTAAGTAACTCTGAAGGGATCATCTAATTCTATAGATAAGCCATGTATAGTCACCAGCCCAACATAAATTAATTGAAATGGCTGCTGAACACAACACTTGCTTTTACTGAGAATGCAAGAAGTTCTTCAAGGACTACATACTCTCTATCTCTTTTTCTACCTCCCCTGGGGTCTCTTTCCCCTCTTTTTCACCTTTTTTTCTCTTCCTTGATGCCCAAGATGGTTCCATTAGTCTTGCAAATATTAATTCCCAATGCAAACAGAATGTGTCAGGTGCAGGGGGATGTAAATGGAAAATTAATTGAAGAGCAACGTGTAGGCTTGTGCTGTGCAATGTCCTCAGCATGAATACTCAAACAGAAACCTGCCAGTGACTTGCTGCCCCTCAGAAGCCCTGGAACACGTGGAACACAAAGCTGGGCTGCTGGCACGGGAGGTGCACACGAGTTTTTGGAGCAGTGCCTGGTAATTGATGCCCCTTTGGGGGTTTGCTGTTCCAGGACCACTGGTGCACAGCAGGGTTGGCTGCACAGCCAGGACAGAGCTGCTGCCCTTCCCTCGCTCAAGGCCTGACCCAAACACGGCCCCAGGAGAGCCAGGGTGGAGGTTTTGTCATCCTCCTCTTTCCAAGGCAATCAGTCCCTCAGGAAAGGTCAGGCTGCCATCAGCTGCAAAGTTCCTGTTAACCCTCTGCAGCCAGGAGTGGTCAAAAAGCATTACTGACCACTGAGCTGTGAGCAGGAGCTTTTGGAGCTTCTTGCCAATCTCTGACAATGCAAAGTACAGGAAGTGACCAATGAATTTTACTGCTTTATCTGTTTCACAGATTGTCCTCAGATTATGATGCTGTTGAAATCACTTCTAGATGCTCTGTGAAAAAAGAGATTTCTTCAACACTTCATAACAATTATTTATAATCTATGTTATTTTGACAATACAGTGATAGTCTTTTTCTTTTTCTTTTTCTTTTTTTTTTTTTTCCTCATTGATTAGAAGAGTTTTAGATTTCTGAATTACTAGACTTGGAGGTGAGAATTCAGAATTTGATTTCAATTAATAGGCTTTCAATCCAGAAGAGATAGTAGTTCACTCATTCCGTGTCCTTGAACAGCACAAACCAGAGGTTTCAGGCAGTTCTTCCCCCCCATACTTTGATGTATGAGTACATTTGACAAAGCTTTATCTCCTAGAAAATTATTCAGTCTTTCTTTCAAGCCATATAGAATTCTCCTGCTTTCAATAAAAATCCCAGATGTTCCCATGACTTCCCTCTCATTAAAATAATTTGCTACAGTATTCCTGGGAAACTAATAGAAGTAGTTGAGAATACAAGCAGAATTTGTAATGAATTTTCACACACTTTTTTAGTATTTTCCTAGCAAAGGTTCCAAGTTTTGAGCTGTTGCTGCTCATTTTTATCCAGAATAAATCTCATTATACCTGGTTTAGTGACACCAGCAGCCTGGATCCTTTCTCTGGTCAATGAAGGAAAATAAACTGTCCCAGGGGAGTTGCATTTTCCAAGGCTGGTCTCTCTACTGACTACAATAGGAGGCTGGAAAAAACAGCAGACCCTCAGCACCTCAACAAGATATTTAAATTTAGGTGGGAAATACCCTGGCTCTGCTTGCTCATCCTTAGGGCTGGTTCTTGGAGTGAAAGAGTGGGGCATAAAAGTGGAAATACCCAAGGAAATCTATCACCCATCTCCAGCAATCCTTACTGGTCTTTTCTGGTACTTCTGAGATATATTTTAAAGAATCCACCAGGGTCAAAATTGTTTCCACTCTCACTGAAATTATAACTCCATTTCTCAGCCTATCATCAGCATCCTGAAGCTTCTTTTGCTCACCAGGGGAAAAGCCATAGGTCAGATCCTTAACATGCACAATATTAACTTTCTAAATCCTACTTTCTCTTAGGATTTACTTGACTAGATAATTTCTATTTATTTTGGACACGTTCTGATATCGTGTCTATAGAGATTTGTGGGGAAAGTACGGATGATGCAAAGGATTTTGCTTTTTATTCTTAACCACCCCCTGATCACCACCACCAACAATCTTTCTGCCTCCTTTCACATTTCCATTTTCTCTTGTCCCCTGTTTCTCTGCACTCAGCATCCTGCAAAGCAGTGCTGTACAGTCTTCCAGTAAATATCTCATTTAAAGAGTGAGCAAGTCTGAATTAAATAGGGCAGGGACTCTTGTTGGCCCGAGTTAATGGAGATTTCTTTTAGTGAGATGTCAGATCTAGACAGTTCAGCTCTGCCAGCATCATGAGAAGCCTTTCTCCCACATTTAACACTGTATGAACAAGGATCCTCTAGGAAGGTGTGTGATAGCCTTTGGATGGGGCCATGGCTCATTTTTAAGTATTTTCTCATAATGCAGGGTCACAGCTTATAACCTCATACAAGTGAATGAGAACAGCAAGAAAACCAAGTCCTGGAACCAGGAGCAGCTGCCTTTGGCTCGAAGGCAGAAAAGAAACTCCATCATCTTGGCCCAGTCTTGATAAATTAATTATGCTCTGTCCTGCAACCAGTGGAAAATATGGATGTGTCTACGTGATAGCTACAGAAGACAACCTGACAAGTTTGGAAGATGAAATTATTCTAATTGGTTTAACTGAAGCCAAAATTTGGGACAGTGTTACCCAATAGCTGGAAATTTCATGATCATAATGTTGGTCCTCTCCAATCTTCAGAGAAAAAGCATCTCATAGGGGATCATGTACTGGTAGTGATGCATTGCAATGAGAATGCTGGAGCTCACAAAAATCAGCACTGCTCTTGACACTCCCAAAATTGTGCCACCTTGTACTCTGGAACAAACATTAGGGTAATAAACAATTTCTGCTGGGTGGTATCTGCCACCACTGACAGTTTCATAAATGTGATCATTTCAGAAGTGACAAAACTTCCATCCTTGCTGGGGGAAAAATTAAAACAAAAGATTCATTAACCCCAAGCTTTCTTTTCTGAAGCACACCCTCCCAGAGCATCAGCACACACAGAAAATTGTGCTACTAATGCTTTTTTTTGGTGCAGAAAACCATCTTGTGTTTTCACATAGGCTTCCAACACGAGAAGTTTCCTCATTCTGACAAAATGTGTTCCCTGTATTTTTAGAGCTGGGTTAAAACTCTGCTGCTGAGGAGAGGACACAGGGCAGTCACACAGCTGCTCCCAGAGCAAATGTCAGAAGTGCTGGCACTAATGGGGAAGCAACAATGCCCTTTGCTTCCCTGCCCCTGCCCTCCACTTCTCCCTTCCTCCTGGGCCTGACACCCTGCACAGGGAAACCTGCCCCTGGTTTGCAGATTAATCTGCTCTTATCCTGCCCCAAAACAAGCAAACAAACAAACAGAGACTCATCTGTGCAGAGAAGATACCATTAATGTATGACCACGAGGATCAGGAAAACCAGTGAGAGTGCAAACACAGCCAAGAACATGTGTGCAGTGTGCTCAGGGTGGATTGCCCAACTCTGAGAGAAGCAAAACACGAAAGTTACATTTCCGCCAGACAGCATGAGTGTCTTGTCACCAAAAAAACAGGTTTAAAGGCTGCACTTGCCTTCCCTCATGCACCCCTCCCTCTTCTCCTTACTGCATTCCTCTTGTCCAGTAAATAGCTTGTGATTAACTCCTCCTAAATAGGAAAGTAATGCTGCATCTATAAGTTTCTCAAAAAAACTAAAGATATGTCAGATGAAAAATGAGGGTGGCTTTGCAGAGGATAAGGACGAGCTTCCCAAGGCACACAGAGGTGATCACAGCTCACAGCCCACCACATGAGGTGGGATGGCCACACCTGGGAGTGCTGGGTCACCCTGCACTGAGCCCTGAGCAAGGTATTCCCCGGTATTTTCCTCATCAGGTCTCATCAGGACCAACCTACATCAACACCCATTACTGAATCCCTGAAAAGAGTGGGTTAATGGTTCACTAAAATCTGTAAAAGATTCCCATGATGGGAGAGCCATCCTGGAATGACAGAGTGGTTTTTTTGTTTTTTTTTTCCTGCCAACAATACTCTCACATTTACTTAGAGAGCAGAAGCTGTGATATCTAATTCTGGCTTGAAGTCTCTCAGAGTCTGGTGTTCTCCACCTCCCCTGCTAGTGACCAAGCAGTTTTTTCTCTGTCGAGGCTGGAGCTGATGGTGATGTTAAAACAAACAGCCAGGACTGCCCCTGTGCCCCAGGCACACGAGGGCACAGCAGGGTTTGTGCTCCCCTGCTGAATTTGCACCCAGCAACAGCCCATGCAGCTGATTGCTGCAGTGTTCTGGGTGTTGAAACACACAGAGCCTCTTAGGGCTTCCCCCTTGCATGATCTGTCTTTTCAGGCCTCAGCTTTTTCCTGCCTGTTTATTTATTTATCATTTATTAATTTATTTTGTTATTTATTTATTTATTCAGTAATCTCATAGGATATACAGTGACCAGTACTCTTTAGATCTAATAAAAAAGGCTGCAGACATGGTTTAATGTCCTCATTTCCCATTCCAGAATACTTCAGGAGCCAATTTTTTAAGGCTGTCAGAACAGTGTCCCACTGGTGACCAGGGTTCAAAGCCCCCTGAGATGGTCACTCAGCTGTTCAGGACTTGCAGAAGCTTTCACAGCCAAGGAAAAAATATTATGGATAAGAAAGCAGGATGAAGCCCTGACATTTCTGGTTGAAGCTTGACCAAGGAGCTTGGAACACGCTGAGAAATCCTCTTGGTGCTCCTGCCCAGGATCAGCCCCTGGCTCCAGTGCACACACCAGGGCTTCACTGGGGACAGCAACAGTGGAAACAACATCACGTCCTACTAATAATTCATATGCAAATACACACTTTTGGCTGGATTGTGTTGTTGGGCTGCTTTTATCATAGATCTAATCTCTTCACCTTTGGCATTGAAAATGTGTTTTAATTAACCCACTAGCCAAACACTAGGCTGGGATGATCTGATCATTTTTAACCTTATTTTCCTGAATGAAAACAATGCTGGCCAAATTTACTGTACACTGTCACCTTAATTACCTGCCTTAGACAATCCCTTTCACACTCACTTGCAGTTTATCACCGTACAACACAAAAACTCTTCCTCTAAAAAAAAACTTTAAATGCTTCTGAGATTCAAACTGTAGATTGCTTGTGCAGCTATAATCTTAAAGAACATCTGCTACATTTGTGTGGTAAAGGAAGTCTCTTTAGAATACAGCCTTTGATTTCTATAAAAGACAAATCAGGCCACATGTTTTTGTTTTGAATGCTTCTCATCACAAGAGGAAATTTTCTGCAGCTTGGAATTTTGAAGGCATGAAAAATGTATTTATTTTTTTAAACAAAAAGCGCACATAAGAACACCAACAAAACTCCTAAGTGTTAGAAACCATTCCTCTATCATCTTTAAAGAAACACTAACAACGGCCTGACCCACATTTTGATCTACCTTTCTGTCTTAAGTTTATCTGGGTCATATCATGTCTTTGATCCAAACATATAACTCCCATTGACATCTCAGACCTTAGGAGGTTCACCCATCATTAGCTCTGGAGCTGCTTATAGCCCAGACAAGCAGAAGATTGGGAGGTTTCCCTGGGATTTTTTTTTATTTGTCTCTCAAAGTGAGCGTGTCAATAGTGGTGGATTGACAAAGTGGCTTTGACACCAGTGTGCATTGAAGGCAGGAATCGATGGTACCTTGTGGCTGAGTGATCCACAACAGACTTTTTTTGGGTTTTTTTGCCTGATTCCTAACTATCTGTTTTTTAAGAAAGTATGAAAAAATTGAAGCTTATGGCTTTTCATTGGGAACCCCCCATTTAAGATTCTAAAGCTGGTTTGTAGCTGCCCATTTCTTCCATCTACCTCTCCTCTCTCTTCTTCACGGGGATGCTAGAGGTTCCCACACTGAGCTTTTTCAAAACAGACCATTCTTGTAGAAAATCATCTTCTGCACTTATCAACCACCCCAATGCTTCACAGCCTCTTTCTCATCTCTGCTTCTTTCCCCCTGGTGAGAAGCTTTGAGCTAAAACAGCCCCTATGTCTCCAACCACTTCAAATAAAGGGTTGAATCCTGCATAAGGTGGGCTCTTAGGTGGGCTGTGGAATCACACAGTTCCATTCTCCCTTTTCCAGGGTTAGAGGAATCCACAGGTCTCTGCAGCAAGCCCAGGGCAGGAGGGAAGCAGCTCCTGTGATGCAGGAGCACAGTTCAGCCAGGTACACCAGTAGATGTTACATTTAGAGGGGTGCACACAAATGTCTAGAACACAATGTCTATTGTCTCAGCACATGAATCAAATGCACAGTCAGTATCTGCCTTTTGATAAGCTTCTGATTATCAAGATTATTTTTACTTTTGCATGCTAGGAATAGACTTTTGCTGTGATTTGAAATGCAAAAGCTACAGTTCTGCATAACTAAGACACTGATACAGAAAAACAATTATGATTAAATTTTAAAAACTCAGATCACCAACCCTATAGCAAATCCTTTACAGTTTTGGAGGCAGGACAAGCAGGTATGGCTAAAGAGTGTCCTGCTGACAGCAGCTGTGACCTGAAGCACATCCTTTTAAGTGATAACTGCTGTCAAAGTGGGGAGACAAGTAATGAGGGCAGAAAAGCATTTCAGTTGTAGCAGCTTGGATAGCTCTCACATAATTTGTATTTTCATTCACTGGAAATACTTCATTAGCTGTCAATTATTTTTAGTTTGTGGAGGAGGTTTTTTTCAGCTCATTCATTTCTCTTGTAGTCAGTCACTCATCCCATGTTTTAATGCCAAAGAGGTATCAAAATTCATATATTTCTACCTTAGGTGCTGCTCAGAGCCCACTGAAGTCAATACAAAGATACCAGTTACTTTAAGGTCCACTTGTTTGTGACTCTGCTTTTCCTGCTAAGCTTCTAATCCAATTCAGCTATGCTGTTCTGTGAAATAAGGGCCCTCCTTAAAGGATAGTAGACTCAGTTTTATCTGAAGATTTACTGTGAAAGAGAATAATCCTTCTTTTGCATGTGGAATGGAGAAAGTCCATGGAGATAAACTTGGAAAGGTGGGGAGGCTCTGCCAGAGGTATCAGGCCTCAGGCAGAGTGGACAATGGATCAGAGCTCTGCCTGAGCTCCCATCACCCTATTTTACCTGCAGAAATCCCTCCCCCAGTCAACAAACAACAAACCAAATTCCTCCACTCCACGTCCCTGTGCCTTTGGGAGAGAGCACAGTGCAAGTGCACACTGGAGTCTGCTCTAAATGGTGGCAGATGTTTTTTTCTTCATAGCAAAGGGGCCTCTTGTGCAAGTAGCTAGACAGAGCCTTTAATTTTTTTTTTTTTTTTTTGCATAGAATAACTGTGTATTTACATAGTTGTGAAATTACTTTTCTGATAGAGAATCAGCTTTGCAAAACATTTGGTGCATTTTTTTTTCCTGCAGTCCTGTCCTCCCCTTGCTCTGAGATGCAGCATTCCTTGTTAACAACTGTCTCCTCTCCTCAGAACCCTCATTTGTGTCATGCCTGGAAAAGAGATCCCAGGCTAGCTGGCATTCAGACATTCACCCAGAGCCTAGAGGAATGAAAGGAAGAGCTTCCAGAGGATTCAGTGAGGCTGGGATTGGGTACTGAGCTCTGGGTGCAGTGAGTAACCAACCCACTGCACCCTGCCAGTTTTCAGCTTTGATTAATGAACGTGCAACTCTTTGCAGAGATGATTCACAAAGCCTTTCAAATGCACCAGAGCTCATTTTTGACCAAAGTTTTCACAATTTCCGTGTGATTTCTGTAGAAACATACTGAAAAGCTGAGGCCTTGCTTGAAGCTGTGGTATGCTCTGAGCTCACAACTCAAGTGTCATCAGAGGGGAAGCTGAGTCCTCAGCTCACTCCTGAGGTGAATTTGAATGGCACCTAACCCATATTTTTTGGTGTTTTCTACTCCGTGTCAGCCTGTTCAGAGGTTCAAGCAATTCAAGAAAGTCCAAGCATGAATTTCATTTTGACTGAGATAAGAAATGTCAGCTGTGTTAAACCAGCAAACAGTCAGGGTTCTGCTTTCCTGTGAATCTAGACCCCTTTTAAAAATCCTGACCAAATTTGAGGGAAAGTCAGACACAGGTTCACATAATACCATTGCAGCTAGATTTTCAACTCTTCTGTACAGCTATGGCACAGAATTCTAATATATTTAGCCTTTTTTTAATATAAATAATCCTGTTTCTCAACTATAAAGCAAGTGCCGGTGAGGAGGTGGTGACTGTCACTGCAGGATTAAAAAGAGAGAGAAATTCTTCTGCAGTGCCCCACGCTGGATGGAGTTCTGACCTTTGTCTCCTGCATCCAGAGATGGAGAGGACAGGAGCAGCTTTTTCCAAAGAGCTCAGGTCCCAGTAGTTCCCATTATAACTCCATGACTCAGCACCTACCATGATCTCTGCCCCTGACACAAGCAGGGTGAAGAAAAAAGAAATACCCAGTCACCCTTGGAGCGACGTGTCTTGCTGACAGTTAATTTGCCAACAGCACTCTGCGGCTTTGTATATTAATTAAGCAGCGAATTAATTCATTAATGTTGCCGACACGGAGAGCAGAGCATACCTTCATTTCATAATGCCTGATCCCATTATCAACAAGCAAAATTCTGCCCTCAGCTCACCTACATGATGGCACTGCTGACTCCAACAGATGCCACAAGGAAACATCTGGGGGCAGTTTTTGGCCTGACTTGTTTCATTGTGCTACAGACAGCCATGAGGCATTTTCATTCCTGTAAGTAAATTTTCCTTCAGAAGCTTGGCAAAGTAAAACCTCAGACGCTTTTGGGCTCTTTGCCCAACTTGAGAACAAGGGGCACTAAAAAAGGTTCATTTTTCTCACCAGCTACAAATTTGATTGACATGGAGGGCTGGTCCTATTAAGCTGAGATCTGGCCTGGGTTCAATGTATTTGGAAGCCTAGTTACAAACACATTAAAACAACTTTAACAGAGATTTTGTCAACCTATCAAAGACAAATCAAGAGTGATTTCCCTGATGCCTCTGCTGAATTGAGTAAATTCCATTTATTGACTTCAAGCACTGCGTGTCGGTAATTTTTTTCTCTGTCTTTTTCTCCAGAGGAATTTGACATGATCAGATCTACTCTGATGTTTCATAATCACATTTTCTTTCCCCTTCCTCTCTCCTCCTTTGCAGGGTGCTTTGAGGGTTGCTACCAGGTATAGAAGATATGTATGCTAGAGAAAAGAGGTGGGCCAAATTCAGAAGTGGGCTTATAAAATTTAACTCAGTAGAACCTACTTTAACCTGGCCTGCTCTGCAATTCTTTTGGCTTCTGTCACATAGAGACCCTTGGAATGGCATCTACAGGACTGCTCAGGTTGAAAAAACAGCCATTAAGAACAGCTTTTATGGGATGCAGAATAAACTAAATGCCTTCAGCTTGAAGCATTGGAAGTTCATGAATTGGAGGAGGAAAAGGTTGTTAGTTTAAGTACAGCATGAAAAGGGAAAATGTGTGTTGGTAAATGTCACTTCCAGGCAATACAAAACACTGGAGGAATTTTCTCTTTGGGGGACAGTGGACATCACAGAGCTGGGGTGCTAGGCTTCAGTGCATGTGGAATAAATCTGAGCAGGGTTTTCTGAAGGATTCCCTGTGGTACCAGAAAGATTGGCCTCATCTGGGTCCAGAGTTTTCATTTTATGTCATACTAATTTTTAATTTGTATAGCACACACTTCTCACAGATAACCAGTGACACCTGTCCCCTGACCCTGAGGAAGGGCAGAGAGACTCACACAGGGGCTGCCACATTCCCATTTTAGGGGAGAAACTCTTGCAAGCATGAAAGGTGCACCAGTATCCTCAGCCAGTTTGCATGGGCAAAGCTTGGTGTGACTGACACAGCTCGACACATTCCTTGGAGTTTGCAGCTGCAAGGATTTTGGATCAAACCCACAGGAGCCTCAGTGGTTTCAGCTCTGCAGTGGCACTGGTCCCAGTTCAGACCACAGCGTGCATCTGAGCCTTGACACACACAGTGCCACACAGCCAACCTGTGTTTAAAGCCACCAGCAAGGATTTTGAGAGCACAAACACCGGGTTCCTGCCATGTAAAGACTTGACACACAGTGCCACACAGCCAACCTGTGTTTAAAGCCACCAGCAAGGATTTTGAGAGCAGAAACACTGAGTTCCTGCCATGCAGAGCCTTGACATATACAGTGCCACACAGCCAACCTGAGTTTAAAGCCACCAGCAAGGATTT
>VZUA01096711.1:36059-49764 GCA_013401035.1 Horornis vulcanius | reverse complement strand
GTATGGTCTCTTTAATAGCCAAAATTAAAGACAGATTTTTTATTCCAAAGCTGAAAAACCTTTCCTCTAGAAGTAATTATTACAAGCAACAGCCAAGTCACTGTGAAATACAAAAAGCAGCATTTTCATTTAAGAGAAATGAGGTAGGACCAAAATAGCTAAACATCCAACATAACAAAGGGAACTTCAAGTCTTTATGTAGTCTTTGTATTTTCTCTCTTCAACTTTTAAGTACACTCTTTGAATTCTATACAAGTATTTGCATATACTTAATCCTTTCTCCTCTACATATATATACACATTTAGCAAAACATGTTCCTAGAAATTACAAAAATTATTTCTGCTGCCTCTGACACACAGGCTTGAAAGCTAGGAGCCTATTATGAAATGGACTCTCCTGTACGGTGGAGAAGACAGTCAGTATCTTCCCAACTAGTTTGTTTTTATAAATACAGGTCTACCAGTCTAAATTAAATTTCAATGTCAGGCCTATTTTCATGGTATCCTTCAAAGTCTACAATCTTAATAACTGCGTAAAAATCAGAATTTGTTAAATTAAAATTGTCTGAGGTTAAGTCTAGCAAGTTACTTCTGTTAGACACTGAAGGCAATGCAACTGCTTAGTCAATAACAAATACAGTCGGCAATTACTTTAAACCTGAGGATTATCCTTGTGCACAAAGGTCTAAATCATTATATTCTGTATTAAATGGCACAATTTTAAATACAAATTAATGTTCTGAAGATTTGTTCACCCTGGCTCTAGTGTTACTAGAAAATCAGTAGTATATGCAGTGATGTTTAGTCACATTAATTTGCAATCTTCATGTAACACTCACGTGATCTACCTGTACTCACAGTACAAAGTACCAGTAACTCCACAAACTTGGAAGAATAATGCCTTTTAGTTCCCAGAATAGGATGACTCTCAGAGAAATATAAAAGGATGATAAGTTAGAAAGCTTTGTAGACCTGAAAGCTCTTGTGTGATTGGCAGTGGGATGCCATCAAGTTGGGTCAGTAAAATCTTGTACTCCTTACACAAATAAAAAGTTATAAAACTGCTGGAGAACAGTATCCTTCAGCATACCAAATGTTAAAAGTAAAATCGGAAGAGGGCAAAGCCTGGAAGAGTACTTCTATAACAGAAGTGACAAAATCTTGTCTAAAGTGTGTCCCTTTTCTTCTCATTTCCCCAGAATTAAACAAGCAAGATGGATGAACCTTTCCCATAGAACTCAAGTAAATACACTAGCTGATGGTAAAACAAGAAACTTTTAGACCAAAAAGAGACAGATCTGTACATTATGCATACCACCATTACTGTTGTTCCATGGACTTTAAAGTGAGTAGTAAATCAGCTGCACATGAACAAAATATAAAGGCTATAAAAAAAGAAAGAAAAACTAGAATTCACTCAATGTACGTGTGAGTACTTCAAGGATCTAAATATGAAACAAATTTTAAAAAGCACAATTTAAAAAGCCAACTTTCACAACAGAAGCCTTAACTCTGAGATTTTCTATTTCAGAGAAATAAGAGCTAATTATCAAAGGCTGAGTTTAAAACAAAGTTAATATAACTCCCTTGTATATAAATAAGAGAAGAATTATCTCTTTTTAAAAATGTGAGTGCTGTCTTGGTTCAGGTGTTGCTAAACCGCTAATTTCTTATTCTCTTTTCACAAGGGCTAGGAAGATGCTAGGATATTATTCCACCACCAATGCGGATTCAGTGAACTGAGTGAATGTTACAATTACTACAAAAGGATCAAGTGTGTGATTTATTTAGTAATTACTGAAGGTACTCAAATAATTGATTTAAAGCTACAGGCTGTTATTCAAGTTTTACTTTAGCGTAATCCTGCCAAGCCACTTAATATTCTCAAGGCTACATGTCATCTGAACAAGGGAAACTCCCATGACCTTGTAGAGAATCCCAAAAGATGGTATAATGTGTATGTCTCAACACACTGTGGGAAAGAAAAAAATGCTTCTGGAGAAGGGGGCCATGCAGAGGTAGGGCAGCACTCTTCCAGGACAAACATCCTTATCCTTGTTGTTGGAGATAAGCACAATGCAGTGCAGCTCAAGGGCAAAAATGAGGCTGAAAAGTGGCCACAGACTATAAAGGTGGGCATCAAGACCACTGAAGATCCCTGAAGACCTTTGACCCATTTCCAGAAAGATCTGAAAGAATGGACTGTGTATGAGAACTAACTTGAATAGAAAGTGAGAAACTTGGGTTTCCCCACCCTAGAGCTATCTTCAGACAGGTACCCCCACCAAGCTCAGGCACATGCCCGCCTGCCTTCCTCTCTCTTTTTTTCACCTTACCACACTGCCACGTGCTTACATAGTAGGACAGGCATGAACACACTGATTTCCATGACAATTGTGTAATTCATTAATAAAACTTTATGAGTTTTTGTGGTCTCTGTTACTTTTGTCATCCCTTTTAACCATAAGCACCTATGAATCTTGGGAGCACCCTTCCCCTTGAGGGTGGGATGTCACACCTCGATCCATAGTGCAAAGCAGAGTTTTGGTGCCTTCCTGTTTTTAAGCTAAAATATCTAAAAGTCAATGGTCCTCCCTCATTTTTAAGATGCATTTAAACATCTGTCGCCAGAGGAACATGGCAGAGGAAGTTTACATTGTTTCTTATAACAGAGGAAGTTTATACTGTTTGTTCCACCTCTATTTTGAAATCAGATTTCAAAATTACCCTTACATATACTATAATACTGGCACATCAACTGCTTAAAATGATTTCTGTATCTAAAAAGAAATTCTTAAGTCAGTATCACAAGCAGTAATTCAAATCAGAAATAGCCAAAGAATTGGTGTGGTCCGAGGGTCTGTAAATGGATTCCCTG
This sequence comes from Horornis vulcanius, assembly GCA_013401035.1. NCBI lineage: Eukaryota > Metazoa > Chordata > Aves > Passeriformes > Scotocercidae > Horornis > Horornis vulcanius. The sequence continues at coordinate 46,886 of VZUA01096711.1, read as the reverse complement.
AAGGCTGGAAGTTTATTCACTCTGAAATATCCCATGGTCACCATGGTCTTGTGGCTAAAATTTTAAAATACCTAAGCAACTGTTAAGAAAACTAAGATTATGGGTAAGACAGAACAAGTTGCTAACACTGTAATAATAATGTAAGCTGTCTCTTCATTTTCAAAGTGTTTGAGAACTATTGGAGTATTTGGAGGATTTTTTTGCCATTTGCACTTTTAGGATTTTTGGCTGAGTTTTTTAAAGATTAATATTTTAAAGATTGCATCTTGATGTTCATTATGAATATATACATATATATGTTTTAATATATTATTGAAAGAGTTATTCTCTTCTACTATTCCTGTTTCAATAACTGAATCTTCAAAACAAACTTCCATTCCTTATAAATATCCTAGGCTATAGCAACAAACACTGATTATACAGGTTCAAACAGAAAGAATATCAGTTTAATTTATCCAGAAATACATAAAAACATTTTTAATCATTCTTTTTTATTTTTTATACTCCAATACTCCAAATGAAGCTATGGAAATTCAGGTCTTCTGGATATTTTAAGAAACAGGCATTTACACAAGCCTATTCTATTAAGAACGATGCCCAGACTAGCTCCAAGATGAAAACCCAAATCAAATGAAGAAGAAGCAAGCCTTACCGTGCCCATAAACAACCATAGCTGTCTTTTTATGAATGCAGGATTTCATCCATTTTTCCACCTAAATCGAGTTTTACATATTAATTTCAACACAAGCTTTTGGAAGAAGAAAATAGGAAAAGTAATCATCCCACTTTTCTCCTCCACACAAATAAGAATTCGAAACCCAACATAAACTGCTTCATTTGCTGCAAGTTATCTTGACTGAAAAATATGCTGCACGTAACTGAAATGATGGTAAAAGAATAAGCACTCTTCTTTCACGTTATCACAGCATGGGTAAGGTTGGAAGGGACCACAGTGGGGCACTCAGTCCAACGCCCCTGCTCAAGCAGGCTCATCCTAGAGCACATGGCACAGAACCATGCCCAGAGTTCCTCAGGATGTCTGGTGCCCAGGATGCCCCACAAGCTGTCTGGGCCACCTGCTCCAGTGCACAGTCACCTGCACAGGAAAGAAGCTCTTCCTCCTATTCAGGGGAAACATAAAAGCACTGGAGGTGTAAAAAGATACAGATCTTTCTCCAAAGAAGATTTGGAAGGTCACCTGCTGTGCACACCCTGCAAAAGCTTCAGAGCCTGTTAAGAAGAGAGACTTTGCAAAAGCACCCACTGCTTAACATCCCTGTGGGAGTTATCTGGAACAACTTCAGGATGTCAGATGTTGCTGCAACAGGAGGTTAGACTGATAACTGGGCCACCAAGAAACACACAAACCAATAGCTGAGTGAGCATTCAACAATACACCAATTGCTAAAGTTTCTCCTTCAGCAGTGTGACCTATGCCATAATGACAGGAATAATGGTCATCAAGAGAAATACAAAATTCTGTTGAAATACAAGGAATTCAAAGATAGTGAACATCTTATACACTGAAATGCAGGCCTGTCCAACTGAAAGGCTGCAAAAGTGGAAGTTGGCAGAATAATTCCAGGTGAATATATTTGCTAGAAACAGTGCTTGTCTCCAATATAATTTCTTGCATTTGACGGAAGTGGCAGAATATAAAAAAAACCAATGTTATCTGTAGAAATAATTTGGTATTTTTATCTGCAAAAGTATAGTCAAATTGGATGTCTTAGCTGTGGAAAAAAATCAGCTGTTTTGAAGTATTTAATTCTGTAGAAGCAGATGGATATATAAAATATATATACCAGTGAAATTTATTACAATTTTGCAATTTTTAATTTCTTTTTATCAGCATCCACAATGATGTTTTGGTATCTAGTCCAGATGAGGAGACTTTCTTACTATCACTCCTTTTCATTAAATTAACAAGAATCAGGTAGGAGTTCTCTCCATCCTCATTAATGTGTCACTAGTAATGAGCACTCAGATTTCCACACATACACAGATACACTCTCTAAAAGACAGCAGTATCTGTAGAACTCCAAAAGTTTTACCCTTAAGTTAGCACTAGGAATATGTAATTTATTAAGTTTAAAATGTATGGAGCATAGATATGTATAGCACAAGAAGAACCTGTTCTATTGCCCAAAAAGGGAAGTGGAAGTCCTAGTTTTTTTACTTTCTTATTAGGAGACTTTTGAGACATATTTTAAAAACATTTTTTAAGCTTTTGTTTTAAAGAATTAAAACTACATCAATACTATAACTTCTAAGCCCCAAACAGTAAAAGGATGAGCCTAACAAGTCTTCTCCTCTCCAATATTGTCTCTCTACACAAACAGCATTTCTTTTAATCTTTGTTTAGAAAGAGCAGCACCCAGATACAGTTAGCATCTGGTAAGATACAGGTAAATAGTATGTCTCTAGAACAGCACCAACATTTCAACTTATTCATTCACATTCATGTCCCTTTTTATCTCCCTTCTTCTAATAGGCATTGAAGTTAGACTGTTTTCCCATCACCCCCCTTCAATATCTTATCTCATCCTATCAGGTCCCAGAATGGGCAGCTTCACAAATCTGACTTTGTGAAGTAATTTTTCTCAATGGTTTCCTTGAAAATCAGGTGGATGAGGGCATTGCTCAGGTATGTATGCTTTTTTCTGGCCTACTCAGCAGCTGAACTTCTGAAAACACATCTACTTATTTCTTCAGATGGGTCCTTGCAAATATTCACAAAAACAAAGACTCTGTTATAGACACAGAATATTCTTGTACAGGAACGGCACAAGCTACCTTAAGGATCCTTTAATTCCTTAGAACACAGAAAGAATTAAGGCAGATTAAATTATTCCTGCTTCCAAGGTATCATCAGGTTTAATCTAGTGTGATAAATACTCCCATGTTCTTCTAATTACTGTATAGTACTGGGAACAGTTTCCTATTACATTTAAAAGTACCATTTTAACACGTGATATTACCAGCAAGATGAAGCAGCAAAGAAACATATGACGTGAGTGAACACTGATATATTTAAATCTGACTGCAGTATCAACGTCTGTACATCGCCTATTTGATGGGAATGGCTTAAACATCTACAATTACATTTTATAAGCCAGTGGAGCCAGTCATCTCATACAAAGGAAACAGATATTCCTTAAACCCTTAGTTCTGGTATACATGTTCTGTATTTCTTCCAAGCTATTCTCAGAAGCTATTTAAATTTTGTCAATTTAGGTACATATGAAACTGACAATACTACACACTATGACATTAAAACAGATAGAAATGCAAGGTTTTTTTCTGAGTCAAATGGACTATTATTTCTTTAAAACTGATCTTGCTGTTTAATTTTTACAGCATTTTAATTCTTTCTGCATCCAGGAACAAATAACAATCTGCCCTTGTGGCACAGGAGCTCCAGCTGCATCAAAATTAGGGAAAGAACTAGGATGATTGAAACAGGAACAGAGTTAAAGAAAACACATTTAATTAAATTAAATGTCTGCTTTCATGAACTTTCCTGAGCCAAATACAACACATCTGCGTCCTGAAGAGCAGATAGTGGTTTTATAAGTAAACAAAAAAGCAGATGAGTCTCTATTCACTATCTAGGCACTTGAGGACAGTGTTTTTTTATATGTGAATGCGTATATAGTCATATATGAATGCAATGGTTGCACAGAAAGCAGTATTTGAGGCTGACTTTTCACCAAATTAAATTGCATAGGCTGCACTAATTGCAACACTAAATATGCTTAAGGAAACAGAAGGAAAGCAGCAATGCTGTAATGGGTTCTAACCCCTCCTCACTTCACTGTCATTGAGGCACCATGGTTACAGATTAATTACCCTTTGCATTAAGCCCAATAATCTTATTCCTCGACTGAGGGTAAAATGAAGACAGCTGCAAGGCTAAGCTTGCTAAACGAGGTCAGGATGGATTCCTAAGAATCATGACTATTTGGTATTCCCCATACCACTGAGCACCTAAAGAACAGTCTTAAGTTCCAAAGAGTATAGCTCTTGTTTACATTGAGAGTTTCAAAAGGTTAGTGCAGTCAACCAGCTGTCCCCTTCTGAAATTCAAAAGTCATCAGATTAGACTCTCAGCTCACTTGAAAGAAAATTCTTCACAGATTATAGGTATTAAGCCTCTCAAAGATATCTGGTCCCTTGGCAAATGTTGGCCCCCTTCACAGAAGGGGGAAGAAAACAAATCAGAAACAACAACAACAAAAATATCAACAGTAGCTATTTTCAGAGGAGGAAATACCAGGACCTTCTGAACACAGGGGTGGAAGTACAGCAGGACTGATGGACTATGCCAGCCATTGATAAGCAGTAAGAATACAGTGGTTATTTTGGACATTTTGGCACTGAAAATAAAAATTAATTATCAACTGATTAGTTTCAGCATAGCATCTCAAAGGTTCAGCTACTAAACATCTAAACACAGTTCTTTGATTTGCACCCTTGCTGAAATTTATCTCATCCTGAAAAATCCTCCTTAACAAAAAAAAAAACTTAGAGAAGCAGTAAAAAAATTGATTTTATTTCTCCATTTTCAAGAGAGACAGTCTCTCCTTGCACATCAAGCACACATTTCATTACACTGCCTCAGGAGGAAGAAACTTCCTTAACAATCTAATGCTACTGCACAGCTGCTGCTTTTCAGTCTTATCAGCTCAATTTTTCCGCATATTTTTTTCTTTTCCACATTTCGTACCATCTCAAGTTTTTCCCCCATGTTTATTGTCAGAGACTAGCCTGAAACAAACACATGGATGCCAAATCATTCAAACACAATGAGGATGACATACATATGGTGGGCATAGTCTAAGTGCTGGGCTTATTGCTGCTCTGGGTTCACCAAGCAATTCTGAGGTATAAAGTCACAGCTCCTACTTCTGTAGTCATTTGTATCAACAAAAACACAGGATCACCTGAAGAACTGTATCAACTGTAGAGAATTCAACAATATAAAGCATGAGTAAACTATTTTGTTTACCACTTACACCAGGTAATTTGTCTCCTCTCCCACTTCCAAAACAAGTTCTATAAACCCCCACAGAAACTATTGATGATTTGTTTATGCATGATTTCACTCCGGTGAAATTACAGAGACTGAGCTCCACCACAAATCCCAGTTTCCCTGATGTTGCACAGAAGGCGTTTTGATGCTGTCAAAGCAAGAGCATGTATTTGGGTCATGGGTAGGAAGTGTGGTGGCCTGGAAGACTTTTATATGGAGACATTAGATAAAGATATTCTGCTGCAGTTCCATCTCCAACTAAAAGGGAAAGGTTTTAGTTCTGCAATTGCATGTGACTCAGCAAATACATGCTCCATTTTCTAAGTGCTTCAATTTGTCCAAATTAGGTTTGCTCTGTTTTTCAACCAGCTTCCACCAGCTGGCAAATGCAATGGAAACCTACCTGTTTCCTGCAAGGAAACTGACCACAAATTGACCAAATTAATAAATAACGACACAAATATGTAAATGGCTGGGAAAGTCAACACTTTGGGTAATGCACACTAGCTGGCAGCAAATGAGTCTTTTCTTCCTAAGACAGCACATGAAGCCAAAACACACCAGAATTTTTTGACACTTCTCTACTTTTTTCCGTAGGAACTATTAACCAGTATCAACAAGTAAGATATCAAGAAATTCTGTACACACCTATTTCTTCAGCTTCTAAGATTCATGCACTGATTTCTCTAGTGACTGACTGAAGTATTTTTTGTATCTACAAATACAGCAGAAACTTAAGAGGGAACACTACAAAAAATATTGCTAAGATAAAACCAGTAAAAGTAAACATTAAAAAAAACCACTGGAATTATGTAAATGCTAAGATAAGTAAGTAAGGAAAGAGAGTAAAGAAAAATATAGTAGCACATAAAAATTGCTATTTGATGAAATGTCATATTTATTCTGCAGTATTTCTAAAAGGTACTTGCATTCCAATGTGTTTGAAATAGCAAATAGAACAATACACACCTTAAACCTTTGCACAGTATTAAGACTGAAGGATGGTATGAAAAATCTTTTTTGCTTTCGACAAACATATTACTTGACTTCCAAATAGAGAATATTTACAATCTGACCCTTACAAGGCAAACAGCACATCCATTGTGCAAAACTAGACAATGGGAAGAAACACTGCTTTGACAAGTGGCATAAATGACATTTCTTTGTCTGCAGAGCAGTATATTGCAAGAAATACTGTCCGTGACCAGTTTTTTATTACATATAGAAAATAATATTGAGCTCACAATCTCACTGAAAAAGCGATTATAATTTAGGTTAAGATATCCTTATCTTCTGTCCTTACTGTAACTTAATAAATGAGACACAGGAAAGTGCCAGCATTCTAATTTTTCTAAACACAAAGAACACATTAAAATGTCAAAAGTAACTTCATGGCAAGTCTCCTGGGCAGAAATGCATATTATACATAGCATAACAAGAATTCCGACATCACAGATTTTTTTTTTTTTTTAGTTTTTCTGGCCAAACTGAGACTCTCTTTCTGAATTTTTAGTTTAGGTTCATGATCTTAGATATATGGAGCACCATCGGTATTACCAATGCATTTTTCTCCATTCCTCTGGCAGCAAGGTGCGAGTAACTTCTGGTTTGCTGTCTTAGGCACATTCTTGTAAGTCATCAAAATAAATCCATCAAGCCAAAAGATCCCCTGAAATTATGGAGCTGCACCACTGCTTTAAGCACCCACTATGCTTATACATGGTCCACAACAACAGCACATAGTTTACAGGTATAACACAGGACAAGTCACATCCTAAATACTATGTCTGTACCTCAAATATAAATCCTTACAAGCCATTCACCAAACAAGCATCATCATCCACACTGGTAGAAATCAGAAGGATTTTAGGACCCAGAAAATTCAAACAACAAAACTGTGAACTCTAGGCAAGAGAAAAATGATATTTATTATTCCTGCATTTCTGAAAGAATTCAGAAAGCATATTAAGAACCTACAGCAAAAAAAAAAATCACATTTTCTCCTAAAGAAGTCACCTAGTACCTACCACTCTGCATAATTCATCTCCAGCTGTGGGGAAGAGAAGGGTTAGACCTTAGTCTGAGATCTCACAAGTGAGGATCAGTTCTGGCTACCTGCCAGAGAGAATGTTACAATGCCTTGGCTACAGCCAAGAGCATTAACATTCAATGAGCCTCAAACTTCACTTCAAAGTCTGTAAGGATGAAAGAGTTCCATCTACTCTCTCATATCAGTCTAAATGAAAAACATTAACTTTCAACATCTGATTATAGATAGCCAAAAAGATCTTAAAAACTAGAAACAAGGATTTTCAACTTTCTCCCACTCCATGACCGTACAGTAACATCAGAGTTGTTCCTCTTTACCTTTTCCTCATGTCACAGACTGAGGCATTTACACACCTTTATCTGAAAGGAGGGAAATTATTTTCATATCCCTAAAAAATAATTACCAAACCCAACAAATGTAAAGAAAATAGCTGACCTTAAAAATGCATCCAAGGAAAGCTGAACCATTCTCAAGCTTAATTAAGAAATTAATCATATTTTTATCACTTCCAACAATAGACACATACCAGATCAACACCTGTACATTCATTAACCAACTTGAAATGAGCACACTACTTTTATCCTGCTACAAACAACAGAAGATGTGTTATTCTCAAGCCACTGTATTACAGATTGCTTTGTAACACCTGAGCAGTAAGACTGACAATAAACTGTACTTTCAGGAAAAAAAGTCCACCAGCTACTTCTCTACAATTAAAAAAAATCTGTCTTTTACAGCCCTGTTATTTTTACATGCATTTAATGAGCTGCTGTAGTAGAAATATTACAATTGTTATTGAAGTGCATCTTGTTGGGTTTATGGTCCTGTTCTCTGCTATTAAGCATTCTACTCCAATCAAATNTGTTTCACATCAGGCTTCTTCTAAGGAGTTGTACTTTTGTTGTTTAGACAAAAAAAAATTGGTATACAGCATTTCAATAGTAATGTTCAAATAATATTCAGAAAACTGTCCTTTTAGCTAAAAGCAGTGAGGTCTCACTAGACAAGATCATCTGGACCATAAACCTTAGTCCCTGACCCCACTGACTGCCCTCATGTAAGATCCCCTTTTTACCAGAAGCATTCCAGTCAGACTGTTAAGGTGTCTGGGGCCACAAAAGCACACAGGTGGCCACAGAATAAGATCCTGAACTTATTGTACACTGGGTCTACTCCCTGAACTCTCAGGGGAGTGAGACTCATTTTTGATGTCATATGAAAACCCTGTATTGTCTTCAGCATTGATTGTTGAAAAAAATCAACATATAAAATCTTTCACATTAAATCTACCTACTGTAGCTTAACTCAATTTGTATTTGTTTTGAAATTAGGCTTGAAGACACGCTGATATCTTTCAAAACTATGACCATGACATGATGCAAAAAAGATGGGCATTACCACCTGACAAGGAACAAAAATCCATGAGTTGTCCACCTCTGCAACAAGTACTGTGTTCACTCATTTCAGTACCAATGTATGAAATAAAGTACAAACTTAAAAAAAAAAAAAATCCTCATGATAGAAAACTATCCTGCAAAGTTAATATTTTACCTTAGCTAAGCAATTTCACATGGTAAGATATTGCACCCTGCTGTTTTGCAAGAAAAACTTCCTGCAAACCCTCCTTGTTGGGTCCAACCAATGAATTAGCCACAGGTCTACAACAAGTATTAACTGCCAGAGCCACTGCCTTCTGCTGAAGGAGATTAAAGCATAATCTCTTTCCAGTAAATGGCATGTTGACAGCATGGCATTTTTTGAACTTCCAGTATGTGCTGTTGAAAAACTACTCCATCTTCTACACAGCCAGTTAAAAACCAAGTGACTACTGAAGAGAGCAGACCATGACTTTTATAAACCTCCAACTCTACAAAGGAGTTGCAGTCTCCTGTAACTGGATGACCAATCTGGTACCAAAACTCACTTCGCAACACATACTCTACTTGGATGGAATTTCAACTGGAGTTCCTCTCCCATTGATCATTTCATCTCTCAATTACATAAGAACATAAACCATCACCGTCCACAGCACTGTGCTCTTATGAAAATATACACACTTCTCAGAATTATAATTTTCATCATTAGCATCCACATGCCAACTTTAACTTCTTGACATTCTTTCCAACTATTTTTTGAAAGTTGACGCAGGATTTGAATTTATCAGGTTTTTTTACAATTATCTGAAATTAGCTACACTTCATTTCTCATATGGGTAACATCTGCTCAAGAAGATAAGGACTCAGTTTCAGGGCTCTACACTAAATACCTTGACTCCCATGAATGTTCTGACAGCTTTGAAGCTTTCCATCTCTCTTTTCGGTACAGGTTAATCTGCACAAGCTCATGCAAGATACAAACCTGCATCTGCCAAAACTGGTTTAGTGCTTCCTCTCCGTTTTAACTCTTGTTCCAAGGATGCATCACTCTTCAATGAGCATAAAATTATTAATCCAAATTAATTCACATGACTGCCAGTAAAAGTTTCCTTAGATGTTTTATTAAATCAGAAGAACTGAACCGCAACATATTCTTCCAAGTGCTATATTCCAAAGAACATCAGCATGGTTCATATGGACCAGCACTGTAGAACCCTAACCAGAAATGTTACCAAAAAAAATTACCCTCCTTGTACCACTCTAAAGTAAGGAAGTTACTGGATTATTGAAGCAATTCAATAACTGATAACTGATTTCTCCCTGCATTCGGACATCTTCCCATTCAGAGATTTTCAGTTATTACTTACCTGTATATGTAGTTCCTGCTGTCCCTTCCTTTGACTATGTTGCAGGCACACGATTTTTTCTTTTCTTTTTACATCTCAGTGAACAATTAAGCCTTAAAACATGCAGTGCTTCTGCAAAAGGCCGCTTTGATGCACATTTTACAGGAGGAGACACAGCATAAAGGAAAAAGTCACACTTCCCTGAAAAATGTACATGCATATATCCTCCAAGAAGATGCTTTATAGACTCATTACTATTTATTATGCACTTATTTCTGTGTTATTATTCTAACACAGCAGAGAAATACCAAATTTGGGCTTGATTTACTGATGATGAACTGAAAATTGAGCAGTCTAAAAGTGAGCAGTATCATAACAGACCTGCTCTATCCCCAACATTAATTTCTCACCTGTGTACATCAAGACAATGGGATACCGTGTCTCAGCTTTATCTTTTCTTTGCTGAACATATTATACTATCTCTGAGCAAGTGAGCAAATGCATTATCTTATCAGAACACTGCATGGTCAGATCAGGTTTATTTTTAAGCTACAATAGATTTTGTTCATATTTTCTCACACTTACACTTTCACAGAAAGGAATTATTCTAGATTGCAGCAACTTTATATACATTTACTGGCACTGAGATAACACTAAAAGATCTTAAAAAAAAAAAAAAAAAAAAAAAAGCATGCTCCGGGTCTATATTCTGATACAGAATCCTAACTGAGGTGAGAATGTTCAAGTGTTTTTAAATTTTTTGCACTCTGTTAGGGAAATTGTCAGCTATTCTCAGTTTCAGCTGTTTGCCTCTCTTTACAATGAAATAGACTCTATCTGGTTCAACTGCCCTATATAAAAAGCTTACATTTGTCACTGCCTTGTTACATGCCACAAGCTGTGGATCAAGTTATAGAGGAGCATCTTTTTCTCAGCATTAAAAAAACACAATCAAAAACACAGAAACAAAAAACCCCAACCAACACAAAAGCCCAAACAAACAAACAACAACAACAACAA
>VZUA01096711.1:21482-35627 GCA_013401035.1 Horornis vulcanius | reverse complement strand
AAAAAAAAAAAAAAAAAGAAAAAGGCTGAGAAAGCTGCAGTAAAAACAGCACCAGTGTTTTGCAGTTAGTGTCTTTATGTGATGTGACTATAAACGAGACAGGTGATGTAGAGGCAGGAGCTGTTCCAAGTTAGGTGTCAAGCCACGAGGCACAGCAGGTGTCATTTCTGCAAAGCAGGAACACAAGCTACTATTTCAGTCAGATGCTCCTTCACCCCATGTCAAGTTGAAGGTAGGAGCAAAAATAGCTTTCAGAAAAGGATTTAGAACAATGTCACCTCTAAAAGCCCTTCATCACCTGAAACAATGGACAAGACCTTCAAAGAAACATATCCCATTCACGTTTCTCTGTGTTTGTATTCTCTCAATCATAAATTACATAAATCAGCACTGGTTAAACATGTTTTCAGTGTGCAGATAATTGCCTACCTTAACACAAGTTCATCTGATGGCAAATCATACAAAAGTATAACATTTAAACAGAAGTAATCTTTCTCCGCAATACCACAAAACCCCAATCAAACAAACTTGTCTGCAAGAGAAAGAAGTGTGGTCATTACAAGAAGGATATCTGGTCACCCATGTGCTTCTCTGCTCTTACAAAAGGCATCCAGAAAGTACATTATCCATCAGAAGCGTAAAGTAAAAAATTCCTTAGTTTAAACTGGTTAGTCATTGCATTCAGCTGTTTATTGCGGAGTAATTTTGTATTTCGTCACAGAAAACAGAAATTCACTGTTTGAAAGGAATGGAAGACTTTTTAAAATTAGTATTGTCCTTTAATAAAATATGCATATGGTGAATACAAATAAAATTAATAAATTACATCCTTCAATAGCAAACTGAGAATGATGGGAAGTAAAAGAAAAAAAAAAAAAAAAAAAAAAAAAAAAAAAAGAGTGATATACACAGCCAAAAAGGAACAAAAATAATTAATTTCTGACTTTCTGTGTCCCAGCTCTAGTAACCTTTTTCAGCACACCCTATTCAATCACATTAATTTAAATCAGTATTTATTGTTATTTTGATGCTATGTACCAGGTTGAATGAACAGTCATGTTACCATGGATACTTATGATAGCATAGTAAAAAGGTCATAAAAAGAACTGTTAGCTTGTCATTTTCTCTTCACGAAAAACCTTTCCAGTCTACCAGGCACTTCATAGTCATGTACCAGCAGCTAATGTTTCTTTCATCCTCCTTTTATGTGCATTCATAGAGGGGAAGGTACTGGTGCATCAAGGCAGTAAAAAATGTTGAGTGATCTTAAGTAACCTTACGAAATTTTGCAACTTGAGGAACTAATTTTTAATTCTATTACTGCTCTACCTCTTTCTTTGGGAAGTGGGGGTTGGAATAGAGAGGCCTACTGCTGCTCCTTGGTTTCACCTCAAGGGGTTTCACCAGGCTTGCATGGGAGAATATCTGCACAAGTGGTTGGGTGATTTCAGTACAGGTAATCTGAAGCTACGGCAATGCTACATCACCCAGACATAACGCTGTCATTCTTCGCATAATTTCTCCATCCCATTCAGAACTGACTGAAGAATCAGGAAGCTTCCAGAAACTGTTGCTTTAGTTCTGCTCTGATGTGAATATCCCATTAAAGACTGTTACAGCTCCGAGCCTGCAAACCCCTCAGCAACTCAGGGTACAGGATGTGTAACAAGCTTTCCCAACTCAGGTCAGCCCATGGGAACCCTCAGCCCACCTGAGCTCAGCAAATACACAGCCAGGCTCAGCAGAGACTGCAGAAACTGCACCCCTAAATACTGAGCTACACACAGGTACAATTGCATCACTGTGAAGACAATGCTTAGCAGTATATGCATGTAGGATGGAAGAAAAACCTGCTTTTTTATAGGCAAATTTCTATAATTAAGGGCTGGGCACTTCAATGCTGTTCTTGTCAGAGCTGATTGTATTCCAGCTGCTTGCCTAAAGACAGAAAAATGCATCCTTTTCCTCCCTCTTAGTGGGATAAATGACCTTGATCTTGACAAGTTGGAAGAGTTTTTGTGTTTTGGTTGATTGGTTAGTTGTTTATATTAGAGGAGTAAGGTGCATCTTAACAATAATATATCTATACCAAAAAATGAGAGTGCTTGCAGATTTTTCTTAGACATAAACTGTAGTTGACTTATTGTGCTGTGTACACTTAGAGACCAACTATCAATGCATAACAAACTTCAAAGATGTTATAGAAATATTCTGAATAAACACATAAGACACGTAGAACTCCTTAGAAATATTGCCTTCTTACTCTTGTAATAAAAGCCTTTCCTTTTTTGGTTCAAATTAATTGACAATCTTAATAAATAAATAATTACTCCTAGCTTAGCAAGCAAAAGATTATTTTATATGCCATTAAAAAAATCCCACACATAGGAAATATGGAAGTATTACTGCAAAATTCCAAGGCAATTCAAGCATTCGTCACATAGGTGCTTGCAAGTTTAGCTAAATACATCAATAGTGTAGGAATATTCCTTGGAGAGGAAAATGAACCAACTGTCTCCCTCTGTAATATACAACACAAGCTTATGCTTGCCAGAGCAGAAATGTCACGGGGACTGCAGGAAAAAAACCCCAAACTCTCCAAACAACATTTTTTAGTGTTAGAGAATTAAGGCATTACTTTATTCCGGCCAGGATGTTGTTTCTGTGCAGAAAATCACAATATTAAAAGACAGTGCCCATACAGGAGACAGAGGAGTCTTGAACTTTATTCCAATAAAGGAAGAGAATCCACTGGGGCACATACCTGTGGGGTTTTCTCATTCAAGGTTTTAGAGGACACAGCCTCCTTTATAAACTCCCAGCCATATGTTGCCCTCTTCCTTTCCCCACTGGCTAGGTACTAGGAACCTTCTGAACACCTACCACATATTGCCCCCTTAAACATGTCATTTTCCCCCAAAATTCAGAAAGTCAGGCTTGTTCGGACCCATTTGTTTATTTCAGGAGTCAATTTTTTGTCTGGGTTCTCTAACAAACCTGCTGCTTGAAGGTGGTAGAGACCTTAACACCCATACCCTCACTCATGGAATTGTTTGTAAAGACATTAGCACAAATCTTCCCTATCAAAATGATGCAATTTCTAAAATTTTTAAACCAACTTTAGTTAGGGATTTTGTTCCTCTTTGCTCAGGGGGAAGGGAATGGAAGTTTCTTTTCAAGAAACTGTTCCCTGGGCAAGACCTGATGAGCTTAACATCTCAATGGACTGGGAGCTGCCAGAGGATGCACAAGAAATAAGTGACCATTAACAATCATCAACGCCTGAATATCCTCCCCGGTGTGTTGGAGACACGGTCTGGGAAAAGATCAGTAGGAGAACGAAGAATGAGAACCTAATTAGCATCGAAGGCAAAAGGATCAATGACCAACAGGAAACCAAATCCCAAGAATTGTGTCATCTGGGACAAACGAACATTGAACCAACGAATTTCTGGGCTTTGTCTGAATAAGTACGTGAAAAATCTAGTAAAGAACTGTGTGATGGAATGATTTTCTCTGCACAACCCAGGCAATGTGTGAAATGAAGTTATTTCTGTTGCACATCCAGGCCAGAATGACAGGAAAAATATGGGGAAGTTCACAGAGAGCTGTCTCCCGTGGGAGGGACCCCGCAGCCTCACAGGGGAAGGACTCCTCTCCTAGGGCAGCAGAAGATAATCTTGGTGATGAACTGACCAAACCCTGTCTCCTTGCACCTGTTGGTGGGAAGGAGGGAGGGGCTAGTGGTAAAAAGATGTTTTAAGGGCTTATTCTCATTATCCTCCTCTGATTCTGTTAATAACAAATTAACTTTGCAACTTTAAATTGCACCTGTCTTGTCCTTGAAATATTTCTCCTGCTCCTTCTCTCACATATGAACCCTTCATTAATTTACCCCCCCCCACTGCCCAGCTGTAGAAGGGGAGGGTGAGCGAGCAGCTCTGGTGGGTGCCTGGTGTTGAGTCAGTGTCAAATCACAACAGTTATATAAGCACATTAAAAGAGCCACTCATCTTTTCTGTTATGTATCTTATACCAGGTCACACTTCCTTTAGCATGCTGTGCTCTGTTTCTCCATGAAGAGTTCTGTCCAAACACACTTCAATCTTCCTCTAAATCTTAACAGATTTGGAGCAAAATCTATTTTAGTTACCTTCAGGGTTTATCATCTGATGGGTACAACAGGTGACTGCAAGCAACAGAGATTCCCTTAGATCTAATCTAAAGCTTGACAAATACTGAACACTTAATCCACAAAACAACAGTACCTTGATACCCTAAAAAAAAGAGACACTTAAAAAATTCTTTCATTACAAAGCAGAAAATTATCTCCCAACACCATGCAGCAGGAAAGTTGCGGTACCTCCACTGCAGCTCCCAGGAACACAACACAGCTCTCCTGCATTACAATCTCAGACTCTCTCGTCAGGGCAGCAGGTAAGCCTCCTTTTCTTCACCTTCCAATGCACCTCATCAGTCTCCCATTATGACAGTAAGACTTGAAGGCCAGTTCAGAAAGCCCAGGACCATGCTGAGAGTTGTGTTAAGTACTTAGTTCAGCAAGCCAGTAACCCCCTCTGATGGCCCAAGAGGCTTGAGAAGTGGGTCTGTATGAACACTGTGAAATTCAAGGCCAGGTGCTGTGTATGGGTCAGGGCAATCCCAAGCACAAATACAAGCTGGGCAAAAAATGGATTGAGAGGAGCCCTCAGGAGAAGGCCATGGGTGTGAGAAGCTCAACACAACCCAGCAGTGTGCACCTGCAGCCTAGAAAGCCAAGCACATCGTGAACTGCATGAAAAGCAGAGCAACGAGCAGGTCAAGGGAAGTCACTGTCCCTTTACTCTGCTCTGGTGAGACCCCACCAGGAGCACTGTGAACAGCTCTGGTGCCCAACACAGGAAGGACATGGACTTGCTGGAGAGTCCAGAGGGGGCCACGAAGACCCTCAGCGGCTGGAGCCTCTAGTATGGAGAGAGGTTGAGAGAGTTGGGCTTGTTCAGCCTAGAGAAGAGAATTCTCCAGAGAGGCCTTAAAGCCCTTTCCAGTACACCCATACAAGACAGCTGGAGAGGTTTACAAGACCATAAAATTGTAAGACTGGCTTCAAAGAGGGAATGTCTTTAAACTGAAATAAGGTAGATTTAAATTAGGTATTAAGAGGAACTTCTTTACTGTGACAGCAGTCCTCTTGTTAGAAGGTAGAAATTAGCCAAGACACAGACTTCTTGTTTATCACAGCATGAAAAAAGTCCTGGTTTATCCCTCTTTGCAGCTCAGCCATCCTGACTCCAACCATTCCCTGCCTCTGGCTGCAGCAGCTCCTGCTGTGGGTTTCCCTTGCAGCCTCTAACTGCTGGAGAGTTCCTGCTGAACTCTGACTGCAGGGATCAGTTTGCAGGCTCCAACAACAGGCTCTGACTGCACA
Organism: Horornis vulcanius; assembly: GCA_013401035.1. Lineage (NCBI taxonomy): Eukaryota > Metazoa > Chordata > Aves > Passeriformes > Scotocercidae > Horornis > Horornis vulcanius. The sequence goes on along the minus strand of VZUA01096711.1, from coordinate 30,199 downwards.
CCCACACTGACCTCCCAGCAGGGATTCTTTCTCCCCAGGATCCTCCTTCTTCATGATCCACTAGTTCCCTCTTCCTTAAGGTTCCACCTCCTCCATGATTCTCCCTCACCAGCTAACCCACTCCCTTTTATCACACATCTTCATTGGATACAGCTGTGACTGATCAGGGGTGAGGTCACCTGTATTCCCTTCTCCTACATGACAGTAGTAGGGTATTTGCAGAGGTTGCCCAGAGAAGCTGTGGGTGCCTCATCCCTGAAAATGTCTGAGCCCAGGCTGGATGGGTCTTGGAGCAACCTGACAGTGGAAGCTGCCCTTGACCATGGTAGAGGGTTTGGAACTAGGTGGTCACATTAAGATCCCTTCCAACCCAATCCATTCTGATTCTGCCCAAGTCACATGATTCTACGCTAATTACAGATGCAGGGAATAAACACAGTTAAATTCGTATTTCACGTTTATGTATGGCAGCACAGGTGCATGCAGTAAGTGCTAGGACAAGACAAGAACACGGATGCAATAGATATACCTTGTTCAAAATTACAGAGGAAGACAAGAAGCTGGGCAGATGTTGCATGATCGTTTATGAATACATTTTATACTCCACACATAATCTTTGGGGACTGATACATGCACCAACACGCAAATTCAGGAAATGTTGAATACGGTAATGCTGGAGTCTACTATAAATAACTGGAAGACAAGGTTTCTTTATTTTATTTTAAGGAAAAAAATAAATAGCAGAAGAGCCAGAAAGAGACCCCTTCAACCACCCGAGCCGATTTAGGTCTGCGCCGGCTGAGCTGAGCTGAGCTGAGCTCCGGCAGCGCCGGGCAGGGCACGGGATCGGAAACGCTGGGGCCGGCGGAGCACGCTACTGGCACCGCCTGGGAAACCAATCGCACCGTTCTCCCCGTGCCGTCACAGAACACCTTCCATGGAATTCACTACCGCGGGCACCGGCGCGACCCCGTTCCAGCCTCCGCCCCGGCCCCACCCGCCCTCGCCGGCCCCAGGCCGGGGCGGGCACTGCCGGGCCCGCGGGGCCGTGGGCGGGGACGCCGCCGCTTCCTCCGCGGGGCTCCTGGCGGGCTCGCCATGGGGCAGTGCCTGCCCTGCATGGGGGGCGCCGTCAAGGACGTGGTGGAGACGCCCGACCCGGTGAGTGTGGGAGCGCGGCGGCGGCCCCCGGGCCGGGGCCGGTCCCCGCTCCTTTCCCTTCCCTTCCCCCGTTGTTTATCAGTGACGCCCAGCGCCGCCGCGCCGAGGGTGAGCGCGGGGGGCGGTGACCGTCCTTCCTCGGCATGGAGGCCAGGCCGCGGGGCTGCCGCCCTGTGCCGGGAGGCAGCGGCTGTGCCGGGGAAAGGAAGCCCTTCCTCCGGGCCCCGGCCCGGGGTGGGCAGACGTGTTGGGCCGGGGCCACCCGGGCACGCCACAGCGTGGGCCTGGAGCCCCAGAACGCGCTGCTGCTCTGCCCCACGGATTACGCGTGGGCACTTCTGTGCCTGTATAGACACCCATACACGCGTGTTAGTGCATAACTGTGGCCAATATGACCCCCATTTTTACAAGAAATAGGAAAAGCTGGGCTTTTTCCTCCCCTGCATAGTGATGCTCGCTTCTAGCTACCCTCCACTGCATGACATTTTTCCTAGGTGAGTAAGAGCCCATCTCTGTGCTTTGTACCCCTCATCTGAGGATTTCATGGGGAAGAAGGAAAGGAGCCTGCTTTGCCTAGAAGAGCAAGCCTTCGCTTTTCCAGACTCTACAAGGACATTTCATGCACTGCGTGTTATTTCACCTCAGTCTGGATTTTTTTGAGGGAAGGTGCAGAACAGCTGAACAGTGATTTCTGGTGGGGTTTGACTGTATATATGTTAGCAGCTGCTCTTCTGGCATATTAGTCACTAAAACCACTTTGTTCTTGCAGGCTGGCAGTGCAGGGGAAGATGATGCTAATTGACTTGAGGTTGACATTTTGTGGGAGTTAGTATCACAGATTTGAGTTGTACCTAAAAATTAAGACTTTAAAAACAATGCAAAGACTATATTGAAGTAGAATTTCACTGTCTTTATATCTAGGAAATAAAAAGAAGACAACTAGCAGAAGCCGCTGAAAAGAGACAGATGGAGGTAATGTCTGATAAAATGTCATTTATTTAAATTATTTTTAGATAATTAGTTTATGGGGAGAATGGCTTGGCTTCTCTGGTAACACTGGGTATCATGTTTGAATTGCAGGAATTGTCATTAAGTACTTTCCTAGTATTATTATTGTTGTATATTTATACTTTTTTAATATATATTAAGAATTTCACAGCTAGGTAGGTGCTCTAAGACCATTGCAAAGTAACTGAGCTTGTTTGGATGGGAGATACTTTACAGTAGTTTATCAAACAACCTGAGAACTGGAAGAGCAAGTTAACATTATTTTTTTCCTCGTTCTAAGACTTGAAAACAAGAGATGGAGAAGTATTCAAACCAGAGTGGTCAAACAATTGTTACAGTGGCAATTTCAAGTGGTACTGCACTTGTACTTTTTTAAAAAATGCAGGTTGTATGTACTTGCAGGTTCTGTTGATCAACAAGGCAACAGTTTGAACATGTTTATCATCCCAGATTCCAGCAAAGACATAGTATTAACTTAGTCTTTTGTCTTTTTAAGGTTGCCAAGCTTTAACTGCTTCAGTATCTTTAAAGTTAGAAGGAGTAGGATACAACTGTTCTAGCAGAACAGCCAGCCTGTTTTTTTTTCTTCCTTACATACCTCTAAAAAAGGTTTATAGCATATACTCTTTACTTGGTGTAGATTTTGAATGGTGTGTCTTAGAGACCACAGCTGAACTGTGAAGAGAAAGGATTGTTATTTGTGTGAATGTTAGTGACATTACATATTGACTTAGGAATTGACCATTATGCATGGGGACCATGTTGACCTGGTTTGAAGGGAGTGTGATAAATAACTGGAGTGACAGCTGAGTGATGCGTTAGACTCCTTAAAACTCATGATTTTATGTCATTCTATGCACTAAAAGCAGTCCACATGTTATTTTCAATCACAAATGGGCTTCAATCACAAAGAGATTTTTAAGCATAACTGTAGGAAATAGCTAGCTCTTAACTGGCTAAAAAGCTTTCCTGAGAAGGAAAAATGGAAGTATCACACTCTGTTATTTTTTGTTTTCTTGGAAGACAAAGAGATAAAGCATCTACCAGGATTTTTCAGGGCTGTCTTTGAGGTCATTTTAGCCTCTGAATGTTGGGTAATGGAGTTCTCTTGCAAGCAGCCATTTTTAGTTTTGCCTTAGTGAGGGGACAAGAGAGTAGATCAGATGTCCTTCCTTCTCTGCTTAGTGTTTTCCTGTACAAGCTTCTTAGCTGCTCATTATCCCTCCTGACATCATGTGAGCTGTTCTTCCTTTTGGAAGACAGCTTGGGTACCTGACTCACTCAGAAGGCCAATTTCCTAAGAGGCAGAGAACATATGGTCTAAGTAGGTTGGTATTTGGTGGTAAGATTTGTCTTAGTACCTCACTGAGAACTGAGCTTATTGTCAGGACCTTGAAATTCAGGTGAGAACATTGCTGTTTTGCCTTGGTAGATTTTAGCATCTTTTGTATAACTTCTATCATGCTATTATAACCCTAAACTTAGATAAGAATCAAGTTTCTAAAACATTTTTTTTTTTTAATTTCTTTTTCATGGTGTTAACTGTCTGTAATTCTGATATTCCTGCCATCTAATCTAGATCATCATTAAACAGTTCCCATGAGGATGTGAAGCAGGCAGTTCATGACAGATTTTTCATTTGGTACTCCTGCTACCCACACAGCCTGTGACATTTTGAAGGGTAGACTACCATGCAGGGTATTTCTCACAAATCACAGTTTAAAAGCTGAACTTCTTCACAGCCTGGGCTACCACTACTAACACAGGTCTTTTTCTCCCCTGTTCATGAGGTGTAAAAGTAAGCCCTGACACTGAAAAGACCACAGACTAGAAATCTGTGGACTTTTGGGAAGTTCTGGTTCTGCATCTGAGGATTAAATATCTTCATCTGGATGTAATAAAGTGAAACAAAAAACCCCTCACTTACCTATGGGACCAAAGCTCACAGAATGAGGAAATACCCTGGAAGAGCTACCTTGGTATAACAGTAGCATTACTAAGTGCTTCAGTCTTTTCATGCAAAACACAGTTGATAAAATAGTGTTGCCAACACTTGCAGTTTGGCTTCTCTCTAAGCTAACTTGGTCTTACTCAAATGTCTTTTCTCCCAGGCTTCCTCTCGAGGTATTAAGAATGCTTACTCTGTAGAGCAGAAGAAAAAGAAACAGGAAGAAATAGAAAGAAGAGTTGCAGCTTCACGTCCTGGAGGAGAAGGAGGACTGAGAGTAAGTTAAAAAAAGAAACAATATGATTGAACTATCCATATATTCATTGTGAAAATCCTGTTTTGTCATGTAGAAGATTGAGCAACTTGAGGAAAAACCAAGAAGAAGGGAAATGGAATAGAAATGGAAGCATGTGTCATTATGCAGTGTTTGTAATGAGACTTCATCACTCAGACAGAAGGACAGCAGGGATGGCAGAGAGCTTTTTCCTCCCTTCTTCCTGGTTTCTGCAGCTATGATGCATCAGTTTTACAGGTCTCTCAGCACTGGGGACCTCATCACAGTGTTATCCTGTATCTGTGTCCCTCTTCAGTGCCAGTTGAGATTGTCTCTCTTCCTTCATAACTTACAGAAAACAACTGAACTAAGTAGGGTGATGGTTTTGGGTTTATGTATATGTCTGTCATTACAAAGGAAACATACAGTGTTGGCATAAATGTGGATGAAGTTTACTACTATTGCTATTCTAATGTGAACTTTACCTCAGAAGGCCAGGCAGAGAGTTAATGAAGAACTACAGTCTCTCCAAAACAACAGATATAGCTGATAATTGAAACTCAGGCTTCATAAACCTTCATCTTTTGTCCTCATTATCATATATAGCTCAGGAGGCAGGAGTTTGTATAAGTTGCCACTGATAAACTGTATGTCCATCACTTGCTGGGATAAAAGGTGAATTGGGGATTTAAAGGTGAATGGAGAATTTATTGTAGTTGGACAATCTTAAAGTGTTTGTTTGGTATGGGATTTTTTCCTTATCTTCATACAAACCTGTGGTGTGTTTTGTTTGTTTCTTTAGTGGCAGGTTGGATAACACACGACTTCTGAAGAGAAGATGATTGATGTTTACTGCCAATAACGTGTCAGTTTCTGCGGCCAAGTGGCACTTACTCATCATGTGGCTTTTGCTGTTTACATCTGAAAACTCAGCAGTACTTTGCCATTGTGGGACAATGGATGTGGAAACATTCACAAAGAAACTTAAGAACTAATTCTGAACACTACTGTTTTGCCAATTTTGTTTGTTTTCCATGCATGTTTTGCTTCCCTGTCAAGACTTCCTGTCAGCTGGAAGTGGCCTCCTTACGTGTATTCAGTCAATATGTGCATACTGTCTGGTCAGTTGATGTCTGTCTGTCTGTGTATGAATGGCCTGAGCAAGCTCAGGTGCCCACGTGTTGGTTTTGATGCTTATTTCAAGCTCGACAATTAAACTTTTCTCCAAGTCCTCATGTAGAAAGTTTTTCAGATATGTATGTATTTGAATATGCAGATGACAGCATTTCTTTTCTGTTTCCTAATGACTCTTGGACTGCTTAGGAATTTAGTGCCTTTTTCAAATAAAGAAAAGTAGAGTCCTTACAAATTGAATAATTTTGTGACTAGTTAAAAGAAAAAATAGAAACCTTTATAAATCCTGTGCACTTAGATCAATAATGCTGTTTTATTATGCGTGTAATAATTGTTCTCATTTTTTCATCGGGATTTCTTTTGGGTCTGTAAGTATTTATAATGAATACTAAAAGTTAAACATGAAATTGAAAGTCTTGTTATTAGCTGTTTTCATTTATTACCACAAGAGGGCAATGCCGCCCTCTCAGCAGCATTGAAAACAAGCAGGAAAACAATTACTATGCCATCATCTGTCCAAGTTTCTTTGTTACTTAGGTGTACTACTTAGAGTGCAAAAACATTTTTCTTTTTCTTTTCCCTAGAGAGCATTATGCACATTATGCATGGGCTCAGTACCACAGTTGCCTCATTTCTGACCTAGTCAAAACTACAGAGGCTTTTCTTTTCCACCCCTTGAACTTGAACTATGTATTTTGTCTTTCACGTCTCAGTCCTGCCCAGTGTTGTCCTGGGAGTGTAGTCTTGACACAGTTTCCTGGCTTAGCCTTCAGAAGTGAGTTGAGAAGGGAGAACTTCCAATATTAACATAATGGTGTTTGAGCTGAAAAAAAATCTATGTCCTTGGCTGAAGACTGCCTTCAGTTTCTCTTGATTCCTGCCAGTTGCTCTCTTTAGTATATTAACTGGTCATAATTTTTTTTTAAAGTAGTGAAAATGCATTGAGTTATAAAAAAAGTATCTCAGACATCAATTTGAAATGATACTTTCAATCTAACATCATAGTAGGTGTCCTACAAGACGCTTAAGCAGCACTTACTCTTAGTTGGTCACTTGGGGTATTTAAAACTTTAAACATTTTTCTCTTCATTCTCTGTCACAGCGCTTCCCCAACAGTCACAGTGTCACTTGTCATCCAAGCCTCTGCTTGCATCAGTGCCGTGAACACTTTCATTTAAAGCCATTAGAGAACCTAGAGAAACCAATCACTCATCTCTCTCCATCCTTTATGTAAAAGCCAGTGCTGTCTGTGCTTCTTAAGAGACCTAGTTTTGAACATCAGAGTTATGCTATGGCTAAGGAACCACATCAGAGGCTGTCAGAGTGTGAAGTTCTAGATTACAAATCACCTACAAAGCTGTTTTACAAGATATTCCTATACCATACACATCCAATTGTCCAAATGGCCAGGCTCAACTGACTGGGAATTACTTGGGTAAATAAAAACACTTCTGGTTTAAGTTTTTGTTTCAGTTGGGAGAGAAAGCAGCAACTACTGCAGATCAGTAGTGTACAACTGCTAGCTACCTGACATGTACCACTAAACAGCAAGGCTGAGAGCCACGTAGATTATAGCTGCTCTCTCCTTAGAGACGTCTTCCCTGTCTTTCTTACTGCTTAGTGCAGCACTCAGTTAACCACAATAGGAATTTTGTCCTTATTTCCCCCCATCCTAGATGTTTACTGCACCTCAGAGGCTGTTAAAATGCACCTTTTCACGTAGGTTATCTAGACAATTGATATTTCGTTTACATCAGTACAACTCTTTTTTTTTTTTTTCATATTCTGAAAGCATAGTCTTGCACTTCAAAAACTGGCAGGCCAAAGCCCAGTGCTGGTAAACTGGACAGAAAAGCTGACTCTTCACAACTGTGATAGCATCATCTTTGTTGCAGTAACAAAGTGAAACCATTTGCCACTCCATATGGTGAAAATACACAGATTATGCTAGAGAGAGTGTATTTGTAGCAGATACCTTGAAATTTGGGAAGACAGAAGCTGTGTCTCCTCCACAAGGATGGGCAGCATCACAGTGGGCCCTGAGGAACACAGGTGACTTCAGCACTTGGCACAGTGACAAGACTTGAGACACAGCTCATCAGGCACAAGCAGTGCAGGCAATGTTTCCAGAGTCTGGGAAAGCCTGTCCAGCCCCGTCAACATTTGTGTGATCCCACCTGGCTGCTCCACCTTACCTTAGTCAACATGACACAGGCTAAGAAAGGAGGAGACAGAGCAAAGAAGCACCTGAGGCAGCAGCCCTGCATCCCCTTCCCTTGTCAGGCACTGCCAGGCTGCTGCCAATGAGGCAATACAACACGTAAGCCCAAAGAGAGCCAAGCCCTTGTCAGCATCTCTAGGAGCTGCTTCTGTAACTCTGGGGTGTGGCAAACAGCTCATCTTCCAGATCTAAACTGAACATGTGTAATGAATTCAGGATTGAGTCTTCATTTACAAGAAACTTGCTGTACCTTCCCACACATATATTGCCTTCTCATTTCACTCATCCCCACCAACAATCCTTTAACTAGTTGCCATAGATTTTCCATACATTTTCTAAACTGCTGTTGGAAAAAAAGGTGGTACTGCAAAGGAAGGAGTAATTGTCCCTATAATAAAGATGTGAAAAAACCCTATCCTCAATCAGTGATGTAAATAATCCTGCTTGTGAAAAAAAAAAAAATCTCCACGTAATATATGAATAGCAAGGTAACAGAATGCAGTTCCTATAATGAGCAATAGCAGATCACAGTTAAATTTCCAAACTAATTTTGAATGGCTTCCAGCATGATGAGTCATATTAGACATAATACAATGTGTTTTGTAAATAATTTTACATAATTTATCCATTTTAAGATTAAGCAGTTTATTCAGAGGCAGCTCCCATGGGGTTTGGTCTATGAGGACTTTGAGAAAAGGCTTTGTTGCAGCTCCTATCACTTAAACTTTTTAGGACTTCAGCCTCCTCAACATTTACATTCAGCCAATTTACACAGCAAAATAGTTAGTTAAAATTACTACATCATGGAAAATTATCTAAATCTGTTCTGCTCCATCACTGCAACAAGGGCTGAATGCCTTTGAGCAAGATTCTGCTGCTGAGCTTTAGCTTTATAAATTGAGCCATAGGTTCCTAACAAACGTTTTTTACATCAGGTTGTTGCAGCAGCCCTCTTGTTAGAGGGTAGAAAT
>VZUA01096710.1:34732-46484 GCA_013401035.1 Horornis vulcanius | reverse complement strand
AAAGCAGAACACCACAGAGGAAAAACGTCAGGATCAAGACTGACAAACCATTTCCTCATTTCACATGAAAGGTAAATAGAAAGATATATTGCACACAGATGCCTGAAAACTCTGTCTCATGCAGCAGAATTAGACACACTTGAATACTTAAATCAACAGAACTTTTATGTGTGACTAAACCAAACTCATAATAGATATACTATATCAGCTATGTTGCAGCTGTCTCTGGCTATCAAAGCTTCCTTTTTCTGACCTGTGGGATTGGTAACTCACTCATAAAATGCAAGATTCAGGAATAAAAAGGGCATTCTTTAAAATTTCGGGAATAAAAAACCCAAACAGCCTCATTCTGGTCACAAAGTGGAATGCGATGTCAGGTAATACACAGATCATCTGTTTGTAGAAGGCCATCTATTTTCTTCAGCTTACATCATGTAGGAGGAAACAGGAGGACCTAAATCCTGTTAAACACCTTAAGTCTAGCGGATGTTTCTTTCTAAGAGCTGCTATGATTGAAGCAATTAAGGCAGACATAAGATGGGAGAAGGGAGGATGATGAGAAGTGCAGCTATTTCAAGATAATGCAGTTTCTGATGTGTACACAATACATTTGTGCTTAGAAACAATAATGAACCATGGGAGGGGTCTGGGTACAAAGAACTGTGGCTTTGCATGAGCAAGCAAGGCATTTGCATCTGAGAACTGAAAGAAGAAGTGTAGAGATGCTTGCAATCTTCCATCTCTTATTGTGCAGACTTACAGACTGTGCTTCTTCCCCTTCTTCATAGCTGCTTCACCACTAGGCATGGACATACAACGAAGCTTAGGGGCTTTCTGCTTTCTTCCAGTTTGCAGTGCCTGCACCCTGCAGGGTGAGACAGCTTTACCTCATTTCTGCCTCCCCAGGTTGCACTGCATCCTGGCTTGTAGCCTGCTGGCTTCAGAGATGATGCCTTGGGTAGGTAGTGCTGCCAGTTACCTTGTGTCTCTTCCGACACTTCTGTGAAAGAGACTTCTGTGCCACAGTGCTTTAATGGTTCTTTCTGCCAATAAGTAATATCCATTCTCTTCTATGGAGAATAGAAGTAAATGAAATGGAATGTAAATCTCCCAGACTTAGATATCAATTAAATTTTCTCAGAACAATTGCCTGGCCCATGAATAATCATATCTAGTCTGTTTGACCTGATAACACAATTTAGTTACATCCAATTTGTCTCACTAAGCTCAGGGAGGCATAAGGGAAAAAATAGAAGTATCTGAATAAGAAAATCAAGGCCAGCTTACTATAACCACTGTTTTCTACAAATATGAACCCTTCTCATTTTGCCTGTCTAAATCAGTGTAAATGATGCAGAATGTTAGTAGAGCTCAGATATTACCTGCATCCAGTACTTACAACAGAGCGTGTGAGTCTTTTGGAACAGCCAACACAGACCAGACAGAAACAAAGTTAGGCTTCTTAAAAGAACACAAAAGAAGAAGGCTCAGTACGTTTTGAGATTACTTTGAAGGTAAGAGTTGCCTTTGAATATGCAAGATTATATGTTAGTGAATTCATAAAAAACTGTCACCTTCGTAATGCTTTTCACAAAAGATTTTTCCTCCCTACTTATACAGCAGTTTCCTAGAGTTTTGGCACAGGCTGGAGCTATGCATGTGTAACATTGCTGTCTTCTTCCGACCTGGTTCCCTGATATATAAATGTGCTTTTACTTTGTGCTGATATTTTGCTTTAGAATTGCTTACCTGATCCAGGCTGTTAGAATCATTTGCTTGGGAAACATCCTTTATTTCAGTTATTTTTATTGTTAAACTGCACTAAGGGGAAGAACTCTTTATGAGTATATTTGAGAGTAGAAGGTCTTGTGCTATGATGGTGGTAAAAACATGTTTGGAGATGGATGTTTACAAAACAGTGGCATTCCAACAGTGAGCAAGTCAGTAAGAAAAGAAAAATATGAGCCCTTTACAGATAAGCAAATTAAAGTCCAATCTTTTGCACAGTTTTAAAAATGTAAGTTTAACAGTTTGTGTTAGCAATTAGCGTACTAATTGTAAAGCAGATTGTTAGGCTAATTAATATTAGTTAATAAAGATGAAATTTGACATTGCAATGATTGTTTCTTTTTGTAATTTCCAATATGCTTATATCAACAAAAAGATGAAGAAAAGTGGTTTTGGCATCCAATCCCAAATTCACAAATTATTGCCTTGATTCTAGATAAGACTCTATACCTTATGAAATATGATATTTCAGATATCATACATGAAATATGAAGTTTTGACTGACACTGATGAGATATATTTGAATTCCTCTTCTTCAAGGCTGCAAACATTGTTGGTCAGTGAAGAAAAGCTTGCTTTGATATTATGTTTGAGAAACACACCTTTATGAACAAGAAATTTGTTTTTCCATATTTGAATGCTCCTTTAAAGAGTATAGAAGATTTCTACCAGCAGCTTTTTATGGGAATGGCCATAATCACTTCTCACTTTCCTGTTATTTGCTGAGCAGGTATCAATTTGTATTTCCCTCAAGTACCCTACTTGATTGAGATATCTGCTTTGAATTAGAGCAGTTGTTCTCCACAACTGTGAAGACTNCTTTACCTTTTTAAGATTATAGGAGTTAGTTTAATGAAAGATACTATCTCTACAGACCTTACTTGACTTCAGATAGCAAATAACACTCTAAATTCTCTTTCTGACACTTTTGTTAGATTGCTCCAGATAAACACTGCTAATACTCTTGACTAGGTTTTCCTTATGTCTATATAATCTCCAAGTTGACTTGGACATTAGGAAGAATTAATGACAACTGCCTTTTTCTTACAGGGAAGTTTTTCTTAGCAACCTACTCTAGGTGTTTTTGTAGGTCTCATTTATGGCCTTGAATATCTCACACTGCAATATTGTTTTTCTCTGGAGACAGTGATTGCTATCTTTTTTATTGACAGAAGACCATGACAGAGAGTGGTCATGTGCCAAAATCAACCAAGCATAAGTTAGGCTACCTTCTGATTCCATGATCATGACACCAGATTTTGAAATCTTTTTTTTACTAATATAGTCACATCAGGTTTTGCTGAAAGTACCAAATTTCAGTTAAAGAGCCTTATTCCAACAGTTGTAACCATTTCAGCTTAGTCATTCTTCACAGCACTATATTGGAAATGTTTGAAATGAGCTGAGGAACAGCTGCTGCAGAGAATAATGCTACATTAGAAGTGCCATAACAAGTGAGAATGCAAGTGTTGACCAAACACAGATAAGGCTAAAAACAGCATCTACCCATCTATGAAACTGATGACAGAGAGGCTGAACCTCACAGATTTCAAGGCCACTGTAAATCACAATTGTCATCCAGCCTTGACCACTCACAAAAGCATGCTGCAGAATTTGGAGAGTTGAAGAAAATTATTCTGGAAAAGAATAATGGTCCAACTCCCAACAGTCCAAAGAATAATTTCAGTTTCTTGGAAAAGATAAGTGCTTTCTAAAGTACCTCTGTGACAGACTTGGTCACAATTCCTTGGGAATTCTTGCGGTCCTTTTTATATTGAGAAAACTAGCTTCCAGCCCTGTAAATGCACAAAACCACTCACCATTTTGTGTTTTCTTTGCACCATTTCCAGTTTTATCTGCTTCATCATGGTAATCAAGGTAGGCGTAGTTGCCTTCCCTGTGGAAAAACCTTTCATTACAAATCATGTCCCTCAATTCTCCTCCTTTACTTCCACTCCCTGTGATTTCCCCTAGCAACTGGCATGGCAGTGAGCAACCTTACAAGTCTCCTGAAGGTATGAAGGTAAAAAATGTTGAAGCTATTGTTTGAAGACAAGAGACTGCAGCATTTCTTAGACTAATGAGATTAAAACTTTACATTCTAAAGTACTACAGGAGTAGAGTGGGTTCCTTTGTAGGAAGGTGGTGTCATCCTTGCAAAGTTACAAAATCAGGCTCCTTGTTTTCTGGTCTCTGGCTCAACTTTTGAATGGAGAATAGATGGGTTAGTCTTTGCATTCAGCTCTTCTACAAGAGTGTTGATGAGGAGCTACAGGCTTGATCTGTGGGAGTAAATTGCTTGCTCCTGCTACCTTTGTGGCTAGTAGGCTATTGGAGAGATGAAGGGAAAGGGATGTAGAAAATTCAGGAATGGTTTTCTGGCTATAATTTTTCTTGTAGGTATTGAAAGAAGTAGAGAAAGAAAATAATTTCTCTCATTTCTTCTTACTACATATGAAGCTGACATTGGAAGTCCTTTTGGTGTCTGGCTTTCCCCAATGACTGTATATGAAATTCTGGTACTTCCATTGGGTTTTTGTGTCCAGTATACCTTGGGAATTTGGATCCACAGACACTTGCGAAATATCTAAGGATGCAGGATAATCTGCATAGGCATTTAGAAAATCCAAAGTGTTGAATAAATCTTCTTCCAAGAATGCCAGTCAGAAGGACGCTTGGTCTTTTAAAATGTAGGAACACCTTAAAAAAAAAGTGAATTTACTCCTGTGAAAACATGTAGTCATTACTAGTAATATTACTAGTCTGTAAAGCAAGAGATTAATTGTAACCAGCTAAAATTCCTTTTTTTTAATTGTCGAAGAAACTGATGATGATTCAATATGCTTTACTGCATCTCTTTTCAATTCTCTCTGCAAATGGTGTGTTCAGTCTAAATTAGAAGACTGTTTTCCAAAGCAGAACTAAAAATTTTATAGATTACATTATTCTGTCTCTAATTAGCCACATTTTTAACACATTGTCAAAAACATTGAGCAAAGAGGCAGGATGTTATTCTAATCCCTTAGAGTATTTTCTTATGTTGACATGGTTTTTTTTGTGTGCTTTTCAAATCACCAAACAGTTGATAGATATATAAAGGATTTCTTTTGCATGACATCTGTACTGTAATCTGTATTTACTGAAACATACATGATGGGTTGCTAGGCACTTCAGCTTTGCATCTATGGTATTACAGTGATTCTATGGTGTCTGAATAGCAGTAGCTGTTATTAAAAAGTAAGGGTCATTTGCTCTCAATTTGTATTATGTTAGCCAACAGTCATTTTTTCCCCCTCACATCTTATTTCACTGTATTAATTTTTGACTTTAATGTACTTGATTCAAAATACAACAGCACCAGGGACCTGAAAATAGCTTATTTTGGTTATTTGGGCCTCACCATTTAATTTCATAGACTGAAAAGGAATTGTATTTGTTCTCTGATTGGATAAGCATGTCAGCAGTTATCAAATAAACAGATACAGAAGAAAATCTAGATGCATGAAATTGAAATTTGTTTTGCCATGAACATATACAGAAATTGACTAAAGGTAGATGAAGAAAAGCATAGCTGGAGGAGATTAAAAAATCACCTAAAAAAACCCCCCTCAAAATAAGAAGATCTGTAATTGAAATTTTCACAAGACTGAGATGCTGGTGTTGATGTTCTCAGTTTGCCTAATAGATTTTGGAGTGCAGAGATCCTAGTGTATCCCTGTTCAGAGGCTGGGGAGCCTTTAGAGCTAACAGGGATGGTTCATGATCAATATTTAATACTTCAGTAGGTAGAGAGTGATAGCCTCATATGACCCTGAGCAACGTGGTCAGAGCAGACACTGTATCATGATCTTGGATGTGCCTAATGTCACATTGCATCAGAGTTATTATTAGCATGATATCCAGAATATTTGTTTTTTAGCGACAGGCGTACAGAAAGAAATACCAAAGTAGAGAAGCCCCAGCGAAGTGTGCCAGCTTTTGGTAACTTTAGCTATGGCCTTCTGCGCTGCACTGATCTGACATCCAAGCATGACCAACACAGTGCTGCAAAAAGCAGGGAGAGAAAGGGTGGAATGCTTTGATTACTCTAGCTCAAGATCGCACAATTTCTTTTAAACAACTGACATATTGAAGATAGTTTTCCAAGGCATCTCAAGACAAGCCTAAGTGGATTGATTTATCTGATGTTTGTTATAAAAATATCAGCATATTCCTGACACTTTCTCTGTCCACCTTTTTATTGTCATTGTTCCATACATGAACATGGTCTACTAAGGATATCTCAAGAGAAGATTATTTAGAAGGAGAATCTTAAAAAACTATCAGTCAAGTGACCTTTCGACATGATTCTGCAACTTGGAACACAACTTGGATTGTGTGTGTATTCTGTTGTGACAAACTGATGTCCCCCCTGTCTCCTTCTCTCCATGCCGAACAGACAAAGTGACCTCAGCCACTCCTCATATGGCTTTTCCTCATGGGCTTTTGCCATCTTCTTGGCCCTCCTCTAATAGTTTTATATCTTTCCTACATCATGGCACCCAGAGCTGCCCCCAGCCCTGGAGGTGAGGCTGCCCCAGCTCAGAGCAGAGCAGGACAATCCCCTCCCTTGCCCGGCTGGCCATTCTGGGCCTGATGCCCCCCAGGACAGTGTTGGCCCTCCTGGCTGCCAGGGCTCTGCTGCCTCATGTCCACCTTGGCACAGACCAGGACCACCAGGTCCCTTTGTGCAGCACTGCTCTCCTGCATCTCATTCCCCAGTCTATGCACACAACCATGGTTGCCCTGCCCCTGGTGCAGAATCTGTCTCTTGTCTTTGTGAAACTTCATATAGTTGGTGATTGCCCAGCTCCCTAATTTGTCACAGGGTCTCTTCAGAGATTCTTAACCTTCAAGGGAGTCAACAGCTCCTCTCAATTTAGTATCTAAATGCTTCAGCTTCCTTTCTGAGACTGGAAATTCTTCAGAGCAACCCTACCCCAATATTTATTCCTCCTTATTTTCCATGAACCTTCTATACATCAGGGTGGTGGTGCAGATTAGGGGATGCAGGTAAATCTAGGAATATGAAACCAATCAAGATATTTTTATATCGGTCCTTCAATGCTTTCCATATTCTACCACCATAATTACAAGGATATCCTCACTGTGTGCATAACTGTAGCAATGAGCTTAGCTGTGACAGTGAGTGACATCTAAATTGAGGGTGAGGGAGGAGTTTAATTCCCCTGTATATGATCCTGGGGACTTCCAATTAATGTTCTCAATTCCGGGTTAATTTGTCAATTTCATTCAAGAAACTATGTTTCTTTTCATGTGAAATGGAGCAGAACCTGTCTGAGGCTGCCCTCAGCTAGCGTACCAGTGAATGATCTAGAACCTGCATGCAGCAAGAGAAACCTGGATTGAAAAAGGGCAGGGACTGGAAAAAAGCCTGGCATTCATTCTACAGGATCATGGATGGAAGTCCAACTTTACCTTCAGCACCTCAGGAAAATGGGAATCTTTACAGACAGGTAATTTTAGTTGTGGAGTCCTTCCATGTAATTATCCAATAGAGAAAATTTGAAAATCTATGCCAGCAGTTAGCCTGCTGAGAGTCAGCATGGGAGAGTGTGTTTTACAGACAAACACAGCAAGCAGCAGGCAGCCAGGAAGGGCTCAGTGGAGAGGGAGAGCTGGATGACTTCACAAAAAATGTGTCAGAAAAATTAGAAGAATGGGTCTAATTCTCTGTTGCTGTTTCACTGCTGTAGTGTTCAGGAAAAAAGACTAGGAAACTGGTGGGAAGGAGTAGGAACAGAATCCATGTGGCCCAGAGGCTGGGCTGCAGAAAACTAGATTCTCTCTTGTGCTTTCTGCTGATCTACTTGGCTTTTGGATTCATGATGTCTTAGTACCTCTATTTCTTCTCTATTTCCTGCCTTGTTTTGTTAGACAGTATCAAAATACAACAACAGCAACAACAGCACCCAATAGAAACACATTCAAAAATGTTTCTTTTACATTTTGTGGGAAAATTCCCAAAGGCCAGTAGTATGACACAGGCTCAGGTCTAACTGCCACTGTATGACACATGAAAACTCTGTTCCAGGGCTTGGAGCTAAGCTGAAGAAGCCCTCTCTATTTCCACTTGCTCTCCTTTACTTACAGTTGGGATTCATCTCATTTTACTTTAGGGTCCTGATGCAGTCACATGACCAGCAGTATCTAGGTCTGTTTGAAGCTGTTGTACACTTTCATTAAATTCTAAATAATGATGGTGTGTTTGAGCCAAGAGTTCCAACAGATCTGCTCCTCTCTGAAATGGCTGTATGATGCACCAGGAGATGTACCACGGCACCTAACATGGCATGAGGCATCTATACTTAGATAACTGAAGTTGTTTGCTGGGGATCTGTATCTGAAGTAATCATTCTGTTCTGCTTTATGGTGGAGGTCTAATCAAACAAACTTACATTGACTACCTTGGCAGACAATGAATTACATTTATACTCCACTGACTGCATTAACTCAATTTCTATTGACAGTAAAAAATCCATGATTTCCATTCGGATGTGCACGCCTGCAGCATGGACACCCGGAGTGAGTCAGGCAAACCATGGCTGCTCTCAGTGCATGTGCTAGAGGATGGAGAGCCAGACATGTACCTGTTGTTCACATGAAAAATGAAGATGTGTAGCACCAAAAAATTGGGAAAACTGATGGAAAACAATAGGGTATGCCAACATTTTTGAAGAGTAGGGGTTTATATTATTTTTTCTCCTCATTTGATATACTTATTTGCTCTGGCAGCCTACATTGTAGGATGAAACTGTTCAACAGTTGTCTCTTTAAGGATTTCAGTTCAAAGTATGTACAGGATGAAATAGAAACAAAGGGAAAAAAGAAATCAATTTTTATGAGATCACATTTTATTTTTGTTACAAATACCAAAACACAGAAAATTAATCTAGAATTCTTGTTTGTGGTATGCCAGCAATCACATGGAAACAAATAGGAAATCTAATCTCACCTTTGGGAAAACTACTAACTTTCAAAAGATATATTCAAACTTTTCCCTCCCTTTGAAACACACATATACCATAAAACCTTACCTATAAAACTCTCAAGTGTAAGCTGTCTTGAAAATTCATACCCTTGATCTCAAAGGTGAAGCTTGACAAATTTTGAGCAGTGGTTACAGCATATCTATGTCACAGAGTATTAGTAACTTAAAGGAGGTAATGCTGAAGAGCATTTGGGCCTCACTCAGTACTTACTTTTCTTTCACAAGATGCTGAGCTTTGATTTAATGGTCACTGAGGTGAAATCTGGTAGTCATCCATGACAGAGCGCTAGTACATGTTTATGATTGTTGATCTGAATCTCTGGTATGATATGAAAGTGTTAGGGAAAAAAATATACAAGAATACAGTAATGGAGACTTTTCGTTGCTAGAAAACCAAGGGCTAATCATCACACCTATTTTTAGTCTCTTACTTTCTAAATAGTGTTGTGTAGGTCATTTGTATATCTCTTTCATAACTAAGCACATTAAGAAGCACAAATTATGCCTGCAAGAGCTTTCCACTATAATTCTGCCCTCTTTTCTCATTGATGTGTACCTGAAGTGATAATTGAAATATGAAGTTCTAATATGCAGAGCTGTGAAAAGTATGTCAGCCCACTGAGTCCTCTCCTCACCAATACAGAACAGAAGGCAGCTTCCTGGCTCTTTGGAAGCATTATGTTACCAACAATATTCCAAGTCTTACAGCAGAGACTGTCATCTGTTCTCAGCAAATACAGAATAGTGTATATTTCAGGGTATGGAGTAGGATGTTTAAGCTTGAGGCATGAGAAGAAATATCTGTTGGTATTTAGTTCCCATACCTTTGTCTGGTTAATCAGATAAGTGGCTTGTTGCAGATTTCTCTAGACACACACCTCATTAAGCAGAGAGAGAACATCCATTGAGAAAGGGCAGCTTCACAGGTTAAAATTAGTTTAATGCAGTTTCTCACATGTACTGGTAGCCTCTGCAGTTATTTCAGGGCCATGCCAATGCCACTGACTTTTATTTACCCATCAGACAAACACAAGGGCCTCCACCCAGCAAGATGCTGGGTGAAATGCGCAAAGGTCAAATGACCAAAAAAACACCTGAGGAAATTTTTTATTGTCTGTTTTTTATTCCCTTAAATAATTTTTTTGCATCTTCCTCCCTTTTTGTTTTGCTGTGCTGGCAGGATTGCTCCCTTTCATCCTTTTCTCAGCAACAGAGAGGTTTCCCTCAAGCCTGCACATGTGCAGGAGGCCAGTGCTGGGTAGGTGCCTAAAGAACTCAAGCCTTGCTAGTGTCCTCACCCATAGGACTGCTTGTCCAGTAATGGAGACAGTCTGCTGGGGACAGGGACAGGGGCACTGGGACCAGAGCTGCCTGGATTGGTGGGGAGAGCTGGGGGCATGGGGCTTCTGCATGCCTTACGCCAGTTTTAGTGGGAGGAGAGCAGTACTAGGATGTGTCTGAAAAGGAAAGCTTGGCATATCTGCAGAGAGAGACAGAAAATACTGAGGCAGAGGAAGATCAGACTCCAAAATCCATAATGAAAAGTGAAGACTGTCAGCCCTAATCAGGAACTGATTGTTATGGGGAAGGATGATAGAGGAAGTTTAATTTCAAAACATTTTTCAACCTGCATTTGTTTGCATTTAGTTTTGAACAAGATTGTACTAGCAGAACAGAGTATGTGTTTAACGTCTGCTGAAAGCCTGCAGCCAACAAAGGAGATAAAGGCCTTCTGTTCCTCACGTTGCACAATAATAGGGAAGGAATTAATAATGCTGCACTTTAAAAAAAACCCTCTATTAAGATGGCTTTGTGCAACAATAACAGGAGCCTGACCATGAGCTCAGTGTACTCTCTATTTACAATGTATACTATATGCAAATTACACAAACATACTTGAGCCTCTGGAACTGCAAAATTCACAAGCTAATTAATCAGAGCTTGACAACGAAGCAGAGTCCACTTCACCTCACATGCAGTGTCAGAATGGAAAGATAATTTTGTCATTCAGGAGCAAGCCTGTGCTAGAAGACAGATGATTTTGACTCCTAACTTTGTTCTCTCAGTTCTGCTTCAGTTCTTCTGGGAATAGTATTTCAGATTGACCAACCTGTCAATGTTAATAATTAAAATTTGATATTGGGGTGTTGGGGGGTGGAGGGAGAAGCATGAGTACCTTTTGAATAGGTGAATGCTTAGCTCAATCCAGAATTACTTTTTGGACTTTATCTTTCTGTAATATAAATAATTACACATCATGTACAACACAAGAAATGGATGACTTACAGCTAGTGCAGAGACAACATCCTCTATTAAAATAAAGTTTCAGCTTGTCTTTGGAGTTTCTTCTGTAAGGTTTAGATTTTTTTTTTTTTCATTTCTTGGAGATCAAATTATTTGTAAAATCCGTGAGATACAGTCCCTGTGTAAGATATTGTGAATTTCTTAGTTGTCCCTGTGTAGGTTTTTCTCTTTATATGCTAAGTGGAACAGCAGGAGCATTCTCAGTAAGGAGTTCTCAGCCAGTAGCTACACTATAAACAAATAGTTTGTTAGTACTGTAGGTAACGATCAAAGATTGGCAGGCTGAAAAGCAAAACTGTGCATAAAGCTAGGAAAACAATCACTCAAACTCCATGAAGCATATTTATTAAGTTGTGGAAATTCTGAAAAAACTGAAATCTTCTTTGAGAGCAATAGTTTGGGGTGTCCTATCTTTCATATAATTTTGCCATATTGGCCTTTCCAGAGATCTTGCAATAGCCTTATCCTTAGCTTTAGTTTTAGGGTGCTTTGTTCAGTCACTGTGGTCCAAATTAACCACAGAAATGTGAAGCATGAGCATTCCTGCATATTGTGAGCTCTGTAACAATAGTCAATATTTGCCTATATCAGAGATTTTAAAGTAGTTGT
>VZUA01096710.1:0-10546 GCA_013401035.1 Horornis vulcanius | reverse complement strand
ATGAGAAACAAACTCATCCTCCGTGACATTTTCCCTTATGTGCAAATGTAACTCTGATGTGTGGAAAAAGCTGCTAATGATGAGCCTACACCTTACATAGTGCTTTTCAGCTATTCTCAGAATATTTGACAAGTGGAGTCATAACTGCTATTCTCTTTGTAGACACTAAGAGAAACTGAGGCAAAAAAAAGAGTCACAATACTCAGGATTGTTTAATAAGCTGTTATACAAACTAAGATTGGAATTTGGTCCCCTCTGAGTTACAGAAAACATCAAATTAACTGCTAATGAAAATTGATACTATAGACCATTTTTAAGGCATACTCAGAGATACTGTTAAAGGTGCTCTGCATAGCAGAGCCTTATATCTCAATTATTATATAAACAAGTGTGTGTAATGTATTTCAATGTGTTTCAGTTGGATTGAACTGTTGTTCATGGGGTACAGAACTTACATGTAGGCACTTCAAAGGAAAGATTAACGCTATCCAATTTTTATCTTAATGAGTCAGATAATCCCTCAATATAAATAAGCACAAATCTACTGAAGTAAAAATCTCGACCCCTTTCCCACAACTGACAAGCAGAGCCGTCAAAGCCTAAATTTCAAAAATGGCTAAACTCAAACTAATTTGTCTTTATCCAACATATCTTTTACAACTGTCTTCTTTATCAGTGTGAAAATCATCAACCTGCCCATCACTTGGACTCAAAGTTGAGGCACTGTCAAAGACTCTGACTTATCTGCAGGTCTTCAGTGTACATGCTCACTTATTTCCTGAAATTCTGGTTAAAGTCTCATCGTCATAGCTAAAATTTACCTAGACTAACATGATTTTATGACTCAGTTCTTACAATAACCTTTTCTCTTGCCCTAAATAAATGAAGTTTGTCCTCCTGCTATCAATGTATAATGCCATTGTAGTGATAACCTGATATTTGTCTAGATAGCCATTCCAATAGCAACAACTACTGCTTTAAGCATAGTTATCTTATCCTCAAATTCATAGTTTTTCACACACTATTTTCTCCATAATCCTAAGGGTTTTGGGAGGCCACATTGTCATTCTCAATCAGTTTTTGCTACTGTTCTCTTATGCACTGGCAATTTCCATACAACTTTACATATCTTTTCCTCTAACTTCGCCTTTCATGCTTGTCAGCAACTTCCTTTAAACAAAGCTCCCTCACTATCTTTTTTTCCAGTCCCTCCCCAAAAGCTTGTAGAGACGCTAACAAAACTCACATATTTAAGTAGATTACAGCCATGTTATGATGACTCCCCACCACGTTCAACAGCACTGTCCCATGGCAACTTCATACTCCCTTTGTGCCTTCCTGTTGTCTTCTGTGTAAACACTTGCAGCCAATGTCACCTTGTTCAGTTTTCACTCCACATTTTGATCCTGGTTTACAAGCACAGCTGAGGCACAGCATAGTTGTCTTGGCTTTGTCAATTCTAAGAAATGGGCCTGCAGGATCCAAACATAGCTGGTATATCTAGCTGCAGTGTCACAGTCCCCACCCTCAAAACTTATAAATGGAGGTAAAAACCTTTGATGTGTAAGTCTCACCTAGGAAATCTGCTCTATGTGATGCTAAGGATTCATCTATTTTTACTAATTTGCTGGTGCTGAAGCAATGTCAAGAGAACATGAAATGTACAAACCTTTAGCAAAAGTTTTGAGGGTTCAAGGAATTCTAGTCTGGACCTTTGCCAAAATCAAGTTAATTCTTACAGCACCATAAAGAGCAACTTAGAGACTGGTCCATAGGTAATTAGTCTTATTATGTTTGATTCACAGAAACATACTGTGCTTGTTTTTCTAGCTGAACTCCATATCTTATTCTTGACTCTATTAACACCATGACTGTGTTGTCAGAACTAGAGACTTGTCACAAAGGCTTACCTTAGTTGCAAGCATCCTCCAGCAGATGTGAGTTCTGTTATCTGCTTTAGGCTGTCGTACATATTTTCCAAACAAGCTCAAGTATATGACTTCCATTAATTTATAGATAACTGTCAGGACTGGGAACTCTTCCAGCAGACCTTATTATAGATGTGTTTTATCAGTGGAGTTTAAATTAAAACAGCTGTAAAAGCATTAGGATTATTCTCTCTCTCACACAAAGATACAAGCATGTTCTGAACCAAGATCAATAAAGACCCTGATTCAGAGGATGTGTTGCAGTTTACATTAATGTGTATTATGGGAAAATGATAGTCCTGTTTCTGCCTCGTGTAGACTATACAAGAATAAGTTCTATGCCTTCTTTCAAGGATGAAAAATGCTACAAAGATAGAAAAATTACTTGGAAGCTCATATCACTACTTCACGGCACTTTTTTGCTAGATTAAATTTTAAGAATTGGTAACTGAGCAATGTGAAGTCTGTTAAAATAGTCTAGGTTGTTGCACCTGCACTGTAATTTCTACAGCTAACAAGAAAATTGTGTTGTCATGCAAAATCTATCTCATAATAATTTTTTCCAAAAGGTCATCTGAATCAGGACAGGAATACCTGTTCTCTCCTTCAAAGTAGAAAAAAAAAAGGAAAACAAGAAAATGGAAAGACACAAGGGGATTTTTATGAAACATTTCTTGAACAAAATTTGTGAATTCTATCCTTTGCCAACAAAGAATAAAAGCTTCTGGAAGCTTCCTATGTTCTCAGTCAAGTTCATGATACTGTTTTGTGCCCTGAAGAAAATTGTAGCCATTTGTTTAAGCAATGAAGTTTCCATCTGTTCTATCTTGGTTTAAAGAAGCCGTATATTTTCAAGAACCTCAAGGCGATGTTTACTGAAAGCATAAAATGTCCCTGAAGTGACATCACAGAAACAAAATATAGATGGTAGAATTTTAAAGCTCACAATCAGAGGAAAATGCCGTTACAGTTTCATCCAGACACATACACATAATTATATCTGTATATATAAATAAAGAATAAACAGGGACAGAAGGAGCACTAGATTCACTTTAAAAATAAATGACTGATTTCAGCTGACTTAGCTGGTTACAGGGAATCACTCTAAATAAAATAAATGCATTTTTACTTTGTGTGACAAGCAGAAACTAAATTAAACATCAACTTACATCTACTTTATGAAATATTCAAGTTATGTATTCCACTACAACTTTACTCAACATATACATAATGTGTATTCAGACAATTCTGGAACAATGCAGAATGTCTCAAGAAAAGTTCTGAAGCAGGTTAATTGAGACTAGTTTCACATATACTGTATGCCACATACAGAAATGTTACTAAAAAGAACCTAATTGCAGCCCACCAGAGGAAGGATTTAGATAACTGATAGAAAATATCTGGTTAGTCTCCTGAGTTTTTGGAATAAACTGTCCAGGCCCAGAGAGTGCTAGTAGTCACTAGAGGTGTTCCCTGGGGCTCAGTATTTGGGCTAACCCTGTTTAATATATTTATCAATGATCTGGATGAGGGAATCAAGGGTACCCTCAGCAAGTTAGCAGACAACACCAAGTTGGATGGGAGTGTTGATCTGCTGGAGGGCAGGAAGGCTCTGAAGAGGGATCTGGGCTGGCTGAATAGATGGGCCAAGGGCAATTGTTTGAGGTTCAGCAAGGCCAAGTGCCAAGTGCTGCCCTCGGGATCACAACAACTCCATGCACCACTACAGGATGGGGGCAGACTGGCTGGGAAGCTGCCTGGAGGAAAGGACCTGGGGGTGCTGGTCAGCAGCAGCTGAACATGATCCAGCTGTGCCCAGGTGGCCAGGAAGGCCGATGGCATCCTGGCCTGGATCAGCCCTGCTGTGGCCAGCAGGAGCAGGGCAGTGACCGTCCCCCTGTACTGGGCACTGCTGAGGCCACACCTCAAATCCTGTGTTCAGTTCTGGGCCCCTCACTGCAAGAGAGACATTGAGGGGCTGCAGCGTGAACAGAGAAGGGCAACGGAGCTGGGGAAGGGTCTGGGGCACAAGTGCTGTGAGGAGCAGCTGAGGGAGCTGGGGGTGTTTAGGCTGGAGAAAAGGGGGCTTGGGAGGGACCTCATAACTCTCTGCAACTGCCTGAAAGGAGAGTGTAGCCAGGTAGGGTCAGTCTCATCTCCCAGGTAACAAATGATAAGACAAGAGGTAATGGCCTCAAGTTGTGCCAGGAGAGGTTTAAATCGCATATTAAGGAAACTTTTTTCACTGAAAGGTTTTCAAAACATTAGAACTGGCTCCCCAGAGAAGTGGTGGAGTCATCATTCCTGAAAATGTCCAAAACACATGTATATAAGTCACTGAAGACACGGTTTAATGCTGAACATGGTGGTGCTGGGTTGATGTTTGGACTTAAAGATCTTTTCCAGCCTTAACATTTCCAAGATTCTATGATTCTGTGAATTTTATCTGTCTCTCAAGCTAACTTTGCTTCCATTATATTAAAAATAGTACAAATTCTCATACTCAGCAGCAACAGAAATATAAGAATGTCAAGCATTTTCCAGAGTCCCAAGTATTTGGGGCATCCATTAGGAGCAGTAGTTGAGGTACAAATTTGGGGATTTCGCTCATCCTTCTGAAAGGCTTTTCATCAATCTGCCTCATTTACCAGAACACAATAGTCCCCTGTATTCTGGATGATGAGACAGACTTTCTGCTTGTTGACAAGCATACAATTTTCACTAATCAGGGCATGATTCAATCCATCATATTATTATTGGGATTCCTGAATAATAGCTTCCTGATTCCCTTCTTGCATAAATATGGTGAGGACTACCAGTATTTAACCATGACTACGATGACTGAGTCATAAATAAAGCCTTGATGTAAAATATTAGAGTAATAAAAATCTCAAAGACAGAAAATCAGATTAAGTGGAACGTTGCACAGGAGCCAGAGGAAGAGATGAAGAGACTGAATATAAAACTTAAAATTGCACACATTTGGAAGAAGAAGATATTCAGCTACCTTGACAACAACCTATTTCCCACAGCTCCCAACGGGAGTATCTATTTAGTGACTTAGAGAAAACAGAAGGAGGGAGGAGCAGGATAGAGAGACTGTTTAAAGTAGATAACTCAGTGTTTAAGGTAGCCTGAAAAATGTGTATAAGGACAATTGCCATTACTGCATTTAGATAGCTTGCCAGCATGGAACTGTACCTTTCCCCATGTCCCCACCAGTCTGCTCCCTTCACTCAGTCCTTCAGCATCATCTGAAGTCCTGCCTACTCCTCCTACCTCCTTCTCTGTGCTCCCCATCCTTCTTTGCTCAGTGCTGCTAGGAAAGAGTTAAGCTGTTTTGCTAGATGCTTTCTGTTTCCTCCCTCTCCTCTTTTTGCCTAAAGAATAGGCTCATGGGAGCGGAGGTTGAAGCTCCCTCCACCTTTTGCAATGGCCCTCCTGTCTCTTTTGCTTCTGGGCAGGCAGCAGCGGGGCAGCCAGCCAGGCAGATGGAAATTCTCTAGAGAGGGAACTGGAAATATGCAGTGACCCACTTGCTGTTTCCAAGCTATGTTGCCCAGTTCTCTGTTCTGCCACAATCTGGACCATTATAAACACCACTAAGTATAGTTAGCAGGCACTGTGTACACACTAGAGGGGGCATCCAGCCCCCTCTTTTATAAAGCTGGCAAGCAGATTTAAGTTTAGTCACTATGCCAGCTTAACTGAAAAAGTTATGCTTGTTCTCTATACCTTACATTCGTTTATTGCTGATTTTATGCATCCTTTTGACCTACGATCCAGAGATCAGCCTAACTCCCTAGGCTTACATATTTATGTGTTTTGTGTCTGTGCCGTGCTATACCACTACCTGGTTCCTCAATAATTTCCATTACATGTGTGCTGTACAGCAAAAGTAGTAGATAAAGGCTAAAGAAATAGTACTCGATTCAATGGTTTTTAAAACAAATCAAAAAAAATGGAATCACGACATTGAAGTTTCAGGTCTTTGAGACCAAATAACATTGAAATATTTAATAGAAGAAATGATAATGATGGAATCATATCCACATTTAAACTTACTAGTAACTGTTTTATTTCTGCAATTGCTCTGTGTGACACATTCTCTGCCATAAAAGTTATATGTTAGCCTATTTAGGGCTGTTTTGTATGAGGCCTGGGTATGATTTGTTAAGTGGCAGTAATGTTACAAAGAGTATTGATTTTGCAGTGTTTTCCATGCAATGCTTGGCAACATTTATTCAGATCAACAATTTAATTTTACTAGTTTAGAGGTCATAGCTCATGTTGTGTTATGGCATCATAAATGAAAGGCTTCAGTGAAATTGCATTATTTTTAACCCAGAGTAGTCAAGAATGACTTTATGTCTGTGTCTTCTCAGACAACTAAATATACTTCATATATTTGGGAGCTGCAGAAGTTTGACATAATTTTCAGCCTACCCACTGTACCAATTGCTGCATTTTGAACAGCCTTTCTGGTACTAGCAGCAGTGAGATGCATCAGTGTGAGGTAACCCACTAATCACATAGAATGAATAACATACAATCAACATACAATAAATACAATATAATAACACAATACACATACAATAAATATTAACACATAGTCACATACAATAAATAGGATACTGAGGACTTTTTTCTGTTACAGGAGAAATTAAGAATAACCACCTCTGATTCTGTTCTGTGAAAAGAGCTGTTGTCAAGACCTCATTGTCTTCAGAAACAGCGGTGTGTGGAGTCCCTCAGGGGTTGATACTTACTGAGGTGGGTACTGTTCAACATTCCATCTTTGTTGGTGACATGGATGGGGGATCGAATGCACCCACATGTTGGAGGGAAGCCATCCTGAGGGATCTGGACAGGTTTGAGAGTTGGGCATGTGCTAATCCCCTGAAGTTCAACGAAGTGAAGTGCAGTGTCCTGCACCTGGGTTGTAACAAACCCAGATACACCTACAGGTTGGGCAGAGAATAGATTGTGAGTAATCCTGCAGAGTAAGAATTGGGGTTGATGGTTTCTGAAAAACTCAACAGGGCCCACCACTATACACTTGCAGGCCAGAAAGCCAATGGCATCCTAGGCTGCACCAAAAGCAGCATGGCCAGTCAAAGAAGGTGATCCTGCTCTATGCTGTTCTTGTGGGACCCCATCTAGAGTGCTGCATCTAGCTTTGTGGCCACCAACATGGAACTGTTGGAGCAAGCCCAGAGAAAGCCACAAATTTGATAAGCAGAATGGAGAATCTCTCCTATAAAGACAGGCTGAGAAAGCTGGGGCTGTTCAGCCTGGAGAAGAGAAGGCTCTGAAGAGACCTTGTATCTTGTATAAGACCTTTTATAAGAGACATTTCAGTATCTGAAAAGCATCTACAGGGATGTTGGAGAGGGACTCTTTGTCAGGTACTGTAGTAACAGGACAAGGAGTAATGGGTACTGAACGAGGGGAAATTTAGTTTAGATACTTGAAAGAAAAACTCTCCTGTGAGTGTGGTGAGGTACTGAAGATTGCCCAGGGTGGTTGTGAATACCCCAATCCTGGCAGTGTTCATGGCCAGACTGGAGAAGACCTTGAGCAACCTGGTCTAGTGAGAGGTGTCCCTGCCCATGGCAGTGGGGATCAGGACTCAAGAACCTCCCAGGATCACCGAGTCCTTTTAAAAGTAATCCAAAGTGGCCTTGCAATGACATAGTCCAGAAGTGTCTGCACTGCTGGGTGCTGACCCATTAAATCCCTTTTACTTGTATATTTTGAGTTTGTGTGACCATTACCTAACCTGATTCTTCACTGAGAAGGAGTAATCCTTGCTACAGACTTCCCTTCTGGCCTCAGGGGTCTTGAATTATTGATGTCCAGTCTTACCAGAGAAGACAGAGCAGAAGTAAGCATTGAGTACCTTAGCCTTTTTTGTGTCCTATGCCCTACTCTCACTCAGCAACAGACCCACAGTCTTCCTTGTCTTCATCTTTTGCTGCTGATTTACCTGTAGAAAATTTTCTTATTGCCCTTCGTTCTCTCCAGATTAGACTGGCAGGTATAGAATTTGATTTTCCAGCATTGCAAAGGTTTTAATAAATTTTACCTGTAAAAGAAGTAATTTTCTTCCTCCTTTTCAAAGCAGGGATTAGAAATTCTTCTGCCAGAAGTGGACAGTGGACAGAAAGGAGAGTATGGGTTGTCTGAACTCTCTGAGGGTACAGTCTCGGTAAACATCACTGAAAAATTTTAACTGTTTGATAGATGATTTTACTGTTAACAAACATATGAAAAGGAGTTACATTTCTTCTTAAGCTAATACTGAAAATTTAATACTCTATTTTTGCTGCTTTTCCTGTAGTGATTTCAGCAAGAATTCTGAAATCTTGTATTTGTCTGCATTTCAAAGAAAGCAATTCTTATGCAATTGCTGTGTTGTTTGGTGCAAATCTATCCTGCATAATAAAAAATGGTGCAGAGGTAACTCACTTAGGTAGTAAAATATATTCAGGCAGCTGAACAACTCTACAAATAGGTGGCAAAAAATATCCACAGTTAAATGTACCACGCAAGCTACTATCTCTGCATGATACTGTGATAGCTAAACACTCTGGAATTAGATTGAGGATCTTTATTAAAGAGCTTTTAAGCAAAGTACATGTAGAGAGAGAGCTGGTTACTTCCTCCTGGGTATTAGTATTACTTTGCACCTAGGCAGTGAATAAACAGGTTTTTCTTGTCCAGTATGTCAAGGATCTAGACTTTTTCTTTCTAAACAATTCCGCTTCTCATGAAACTCTATTTTACCCTCTTGACTTGACCATTGCACATTCTTTTCTCATTCTGAACTGTATTCACTTTGTTGCTGAAAAGAATTTTCTCCATATGCCACTGCTGAAAAAACCACCAAAGCCCAAAGTGGTGTGTCCCTCTTCACTTATATTTCCCACTGTTAACTAAAATCTATTTATCATTAAAATGTTCTGCAGCCTGGTGCTGGTCCAGCTGTTGTCTTTTGTTAAATCATTGCTCTCATCCTTCCTCCGTCTGTGATGCTACTACTTATTGATGTCTAATTCAATGCACTGTTATCAATGGCTTATTTTCCTGGGAAGTCTTGGTTTCTTCAGGAAGAATCTGTCCTAGGATTACTCCCACTCAATACTTAAGGAATTACTTATTCAGTGATTTGCATTTATGTATGTATGATATCAATCTGAAAGGGTGGGAAGCTTTTGAACAGTGGTGTCAAAATTGAAATAATACAAACTGGAGAATATGTAAAAGTCAACACAATGACATTTGTTAAGGGCAAATAGAAAGTACTGCCTTTCAGGTAATCAAAGCCTTATGCAGGAAATAACTAACCCCTTCAGTAAGACTTCAAGAGTGTAGGAATACGAGTCATCAGCATCAGGTGTCACTGTGTGCATTGTGCAAATGTCACCAGGGCTGTATTAACAGAACTGTTTTATTTAACATGCCAGCTGGTTTCTCTCCTCTGAAGGTGTTCACTTGCTCACTCGACTGATATTTTCATATCTTATACTGCATAAAAGNNAAAAAAATCTGAGTACTGAGTACTGGAGCTTTGAGCTGTTTCAATGGCCAAAGCAATGGTAAAGATGTATGCAGAATTCATAGCTCACTGTCTTTTTGTCCCAGGGTCCCATACAAAATCCATTCTGACCTCACTCCTAGAAGACCTCTTATTTCAAGGCTAAGCTTTTTAGGGATTCTCAGCTCCCAGATCTGGCTGTGTTCTATGACTGTGTACCCACAGCAGATCAGGAGAGGACTGGCTATTCACAAGGTCTTCCCAGAATCTTGGCTTATTTGAAAACGCCTCGTGGAGTATGCAGTGGGGGTAGCTGTGGCACACCCCAGTGTGGGACTGCGGCTGGCTGCAGTGCACACTGCACAAGAACACCAACAGCTGCATTGTCTTTCCTCAAAAAAATCTCCTGGATGGGGCCTCAATGAAATAAAGCACTTGGATGAAATAAAAGCATGTAGGGACAGCTGTAAGATGCCAGACCCAATGACTAGGGAAAGATATATGGGAAAATTCTTGAAGAACAGTTACAAATTTCAAATCATATCACCCAGAAGGAAGAAAACCAGAAAAATAAGGATTTTGAAGTAATAAGATCTCCAGCAAACAAAAGCAAAGAAAAAGGAACTGTGGTTTAAAGATCTCACCTGTTGGACTTTAGGGTATCTGTTTCTGTCTGCAAATAAACTAATACTGGTTTTATGGGACTTCCACATATTATCATCCATTGGCTGTAATTGAACTAAATATACTACTCAAAAAAAGTGTACCTACCCTCTAGATAAGAATTGGCTTTTTTCTCTCTCAGCTCTTCACTCTGTATTCTTCAGTTCAGAATTCACCAGGGAGATGAGTCAACACTTTTTATCCTTCAGCAGGTTCCTTACATGAATCTATGAATTTTTTCACAAGGTTTTTCCAGAGTCTAGAACAGGCACCTTCCTTAAACTATTAAATATATATAACCTAGTCTTATCTTGAGAGCTTCCAGATTTCTCAATAAATGTACTTATTACATTGGTGAAAAGACATTAAAGGTAAAAAAAAAATATATATATACTGAATTTATAGCCTCCCTCAT
>VZUA01096707.1:4977-15206 GCA_013401035.1 Horornis vulcanius | reverse complement strand
TGTAAAAGTTTGAAAACCGTTGCTTTAAAGGGTGCTTTTTTTTTTTTTTTTTTTGTGAAAAGAAGTGGTGAGCACAATCTTTGTGATACTTGGGACTCCTTGTTATTTGATACAAACCAAGAATTTCTGGAAGTAACATGTACACAGCACAATTTGCTGGTGTAATCTGATCACAAGAGCTGTGAGCTGTGAAACAAGAGAGAGGATAAGGGCAACAGCAAGAAAAGAGGAGCCTGGAAAAGTTCTGAGATGCGAAAAGAAGACAGACTGTTTGGTGCAGAGCTTTAGAAGTGAACCAAGAGCTCTGCAAAGCAAGGAGAAGAGAAACAGTTGTCAGCACTGGTCACTCAAATATTGCTACCATGGCACTGACCAGCAATCAGTAGAAGTCCACCACAAAGAAATTCTACAAAAGTCAAGCGAGTTTTGGAGCTAAGCAGACTCTCTCATATATTTATAAACATTAGAAAAGTTCCAGGGTAATAAAGAAAAGATGCTGAAACTGTTGGTAAGTATATTAATGTCTACTAAACCCCATGTTTGGCTGGAACAGGTGACTGCTCTATCCAAACAGGCAGCCTGTCCTGCTTCCCTCCTGCTCACAATAGCCATTGCTAATCTTCGGTTTGCTTGCTTCTAAAGTCCAAACTGTAGCAACTTCACTGACCAGGCAAAAAGTTCATAGAAGACAACAGTGCAAAGATGTCAAAACCTGAATAAGTACATAAACATCTCAGTAAAGATAAATAGAAGTAATTTTTAATTTATTAGCTAGTATAGCTGCTAGTAAAGTGTATTATTTATAATACATTTGAGAATATAGGTAACGTATTCAACTTTGTAAAAGACGGACTATTTCAGAAGAAAAGGCAGTCTTTTAAAAGATTCTGGAAATACTTCATTACAAAATCTGAAAATAGTGTCAGTGACACCCAATCTTCCCCTCTCTCCCTGACAATTTTCACCACCTGCTTTTAGCTAAAGTATAAGCCAAGATTTGAAAACTGTTAATCACAAGGAAAACGCTGCGTACCGTGTAAGCTGCATCTCAGAGCTACCAGACGTTCCAGCTGGGAAATCAAATCCTTACGCTCATCCACACTTACCATAAGGGGTACCTCCCCAGAGCTCTCTCTAGACAGTTATTCCTGATTAGATCATGTCTCCATGCCATGGTGCACATCAGAGCAACACAATACATAGCCTGTTTCTCACCAGCAACCACATATGTACATTTTGTGTCTTGCTGGTAGATTAAACTCGCCAAAGTTATTAAAAGTCCTTTAATTTACCTGGGAATTAGATGTGCAGGCAGTGTGAGCCATCTCCTAAAGCTCATCTGCCCACTATGCCCACACTTTGCTACCAACCTTATGCCCGCTGGTCGTGTCTCCCCTTTCCCAGCATGAGCCCTGCCAGAGACAGCCAGTGTCTGACTGCACCTGACTTTACCTGATGGGCCCCTGAGAGGGCTTTTGGAGTTGGAGTGGGTGGGCAGAGAGGGCCTGAGGCAGGGGACTAAGAGGGAGAGCCCACAGGTGCAGCGTGGCAGGATCTGCTGGATGGGAGAAGGCTGCAGTTCACTGCAGGTACATTGGGAGCTTTAAGGCTTGGCAGCCCTTTAGTGATGAGGCCATTTGAGTCAGACAGCACTATTTGTCTGTCATCCAATCTCTGCAATAGTGACCAGTGATCTCATGTTCCACAGACTCAAGAACAATGTTTAAAACAACCTGCTTGAATTTATAGGCCACAGATGCTACCCATGCCCAAATTAAGAGGCATAAAGTCTCCTTAAATGGCACAGGCTACAGGAGCCATTACATTTTTATGGCTGTTCATGGGTGTCTCAAGACCCTATTAAGAACAATGGCATCACTGAGACTTGTGAAGGAAAGCCCAAAAGGAAAGCAAAATATTGTCAGCATCCATGTGAATGTCAATTCTGTAAAATTTACAATCTTGATCAATGTGAAAGGTTTATTTATTATCTGTATATTAATAACTTCTATATAGCTATATATGATATATTACAGATATATAAAATGCATACATACTATCTCCATATTTATATATGTATGAACAGCTGCTCATTCTCTACTGCATCCATCAGATTTTTAAGAAAACCAAAACAGTCTCAAACTACTAACAGTTATGCTTGGATTGCTCAGAATCTGACTGTGTCAAATCTATAGGATCTATATATAGTGCATAGGTTATATGGGCCTTATGGGAATTGCTTGAACTGAAGAAATGAACCACTGATTATCTCCCAGTGCCAGGATGCTGCAAACTGGACAGAACTTACCCAATGGTTGCAGTTATGAACAACTTTTCATATGAAATGAGATCATTTATCTAGCACTATCAAGGGATTAAAAAGAGTTTTTACTATATTTTTAAATAGTTCCACCCACCATAAGCTGCTATTACACTCACTGTTATACTACCACTACTGTGGCCTTTCAAATCTCAAACAGCCATAAGTCTAACAGGACTATGCAAATTTTGGTAGCCTGCATCTCATCTCAAAGCTCCTAGACTTAAAGCAGCTCCTATTGAACTGCATCTCATATAATCTGGTCCCTAGATGTCAGATTATGGCTGTAGAATTGGTTTCCTTCTAATTGCAAGGAGTTGTTTTGAAAACTTTATCTGAAGTATTGATAAATGTTCTCAAGTAGGAAAACTACTCCAGTAATTAAAAATAACTAATTTTGTTTTATTTCAGTATTCACTGTCAAGTGCCTGCTTTCCACAAAGAGCACACAAAACAGAAGAACAACAGCAGCAGCAAAATCAACTGATTGCTAGGATTCCTCTCCTAGTTCACGCAGAACAAGGCATTTTTGTTGCTGACCCAGAATTGATAACAAATGAAATTTTGTTCAGATGCACATGCCTGTAAGTCACAACTTAGTCAAATATCTTATCTGAGCATAGGTGCCACTTAAGCAAGAAAATGTCTTTCCATCCTAACCATCTGAAGAGGCTATTGATACCCACCACTACTGCTTGCACATGATATTAAGAGCCTCTCCTGCTGCAGTTCAGGCACTTCAACCATTACAAGGAGCTCCCAGGCTTTGTCCAAAATGCCGCTCCTGCCTGCCCCTGAGAGAAGATTAACATTGTGGGTTAGGCTGGCTCACTGGTAACTGAGCTAGAAAACACAACACTGCAATTCAACAGCTTGAACTCGTAGCCAAATTGTGACACATGGGTCTATTCCAGCCATCTGCTCTGAGGAGCGTGTGCCTGCAAACACCATGATGACCAGCACATCACAGAAGTGCAGGAGAGGATCTGCACTGTGAGGATCTGCACCTATTAGCCTTAATAGTCATATCCTCTAAAACTTAATTTCCTTGCCTAGCATTTCTTCTCCATTACCCGCTCTAAGCAGTCTCAGATACCAGCCCTGCATCCAGAGCTACAGAAGCATAAACACACGCACACCATGTCTGTGTATCCATCCAACAAACCCAGGCCTCTGTACACACACAGCCACAGCCACAGCCACAAAGCACATCAAAGGAAACTCGCCACCATCATTTACCATACAGGTAAACCCTAGCTGATAAGGATATATGCACATTCTCCATATCCACGTAACAAAGGCAACAAACCCAGCCTCAATAAAAAACACATGATCTCTCGCACTCCACAACCCTCTGCCCCTAAGCAGAAACAGCCTGACTGTCACACAGTGCTCCCCTGCATATTGCTTGTGCCCTTCTGTCACCCCTGAAGCGCGCAGGTTGTTCCAGACCCTGGGGCTCTGTGTGTGTGTCCGTGTGCCCACACGTGCAAGAAATGTGTCAGATTTAAGTGTCTAAGAGTGCATGGCCATGGCCGGGTGGCTGCACGCACGTGGTGCCGGCAGGTCCGTGAGGCCATGTGGGGACGGTGCCGTGTGGGTGCCTGTGCGAGCGCGGCGCACCCGGGATGTGCCGCACGCTGTCAGCGAGCACACGCCTGGCGCGCTGCGTGTGCATGGAAAAGTGCACGGGGGGGTGTCCAGCGCTGCAAGTACAGGCAGCAGCGCCTGTCTGTGAGTTCATACAGCGCGGTGCGGTGTGCGTAAGCGCCCGTGTCATGTTCCGTGTGCGTGCGGCAGTCCCCGAGCATGTGTCGGTGCGGCGGCCGGTGCGTGTCTGGGTGAGCGCCCTGCAGCCTGCGCGATGCCGGGAGCACACGGGCGCAGGGTGCTGTCCCCCCCGGGGCAGCTGTGACACCCGGCAGCGCGGGCAGCCATCAGTCCCCGCACGGCGATGTCCGGGTGTGACCGCGGCGTGCGCGGGGCACCGCCAGTACCTGCCGAAATGTCCCAGCGAGTCGAAGAGCCGCTCGGAGCTGAGCGCCATGGCGGGGCGGCTGCGAGCCGGGAGCCTCGGTGTCGCTGTCCCGGCGGTGCGGGGAAGAGGCACGGCACTGTCCCGTCCCGTCCCGTCCGTCCCCGCCCGCCCCCGGCGCCCCGCCCGCCGCGCGGGGAATGGGCGGGCGGCGGCAACGGCCGCGCCCAACGGCCGCGATCCCCGGGAACCGCACCGGACACGGCTCCGCACCGGGAGCCGGCCCTGCTAGATCCCTTGGCGCGCCCCGGGCTGGCTCCGGGCCGGTCCCGGCCCCCGTGTAGCCGGTGTGGAGATTTGGCTACCGGGAGAGCCGTTCAACCTCCCGCACTGACAGAGTGCCTCAGCCAGCTCATGTTTTTCACGTCAAAACGAAATTAAGGAGGCAGTTATGTGCTTAAATACTCCTGTCACAGTCCAATAATCCAACATTTTTAGGCTCTAGTGTATTTCACGTCGACGTTTTGAATTAAAAGACGGTAAAACCATTTTTTTTTTCCACAGAGCACTATCTGAATCACTAGTAACCTTACAATCTGCACTGCTATTTGGATACACCTTCCTGCCCTGCCCCCAAAGTTTTAGTATACAATGTAAAATAGAATTATCATTTAATAAAAGTAAAATATGTAACATGTCCAATATCTGCTTGACAGTCATTAGTTCTCAAAGCTGTAATGAAGCCTCAATTACATTTGGACATACTTTTCTGCCTTGCCCATAGAAGGCCAAGATAATCAATTTGAAATTGTTTGAGGATTAGCAAAGTGAGTTGCAACAGAAGACCTTTGTAATTAACTTAGCAGAGGGTTTTGTTGGAGGAGATACATTTTAGCAGCCCAGCCACTCTGGGCTCTGAGAATTAGGCAAGATACAGGGGAAAAATAAATCCCAAAACTGTTTCAGGTACATCTCTCATATTTAAGGCTTTTCTTCCCTAGAGAACTTAATTCCCCTTCTCAGATAGATGCAAGTTACAAGCTTGTAACTTTCTCTGCTTTCTCTGCTCAGGGCAAGGCAGTGGACCAGATGCCCTCCAAAGTCTCCTTCCAACCCAAGTTATTTTATGATTCTGTGATGAAAGACACATTTTCCAGCAGATTGCATGATCTCTTTCTGGGCTGCTCTATTGAAAAACACAGAAGTCCAAAACAAAACAAATTGACAGAAAAACAAAACAAAACAAAAACAAACAAATAAACAAACAAAACCAGGTAAATTCAACCTTATTACTTGTGTACTTAATTTTTTATGAAGCACAGAAAAAGATGAGAGGTAAATCCCTGAAGTCAACCTTCTGTCTCCAAAACCTGACCCAAACCCTTCTGCTACCACACTCAGGCTGTGCTGCTTCACAGGGAAATGTGCCTTTAAGAGGCTCTGGCACCAAGCAAGTACCACAACTGCTCCTCTGCACAGAGCAGATGTTGGGGCTTCAGGGTGACAATCTGTTCCAGCATAGACCTGGAAAAAGCAGATGTTTGTCAGGCTCCTTGGCTCTGAGTGACTCCCGACCACAGCAAAATGAGCAAAGAGCAAGTTACACAACCAGGAACCTGCATAATGGGTTCAGCAGAGGATTGCTCCTTGTAGCTGGTGACTTGTTAGGCCACTCATCTCATCCACCAGCTCTGAAGGCTTTGCTACTTCTGACAAAGCTCCCCATATGTCTCTGTGCATCAGCAAAGGACATTTTTAAACACTGAATCTAGACTTTGTTGCAGTTACATTCTTAGGATTTGTAAGCCAGAAAGCCTAAGGGTAGATCTGTTTTCTTCCGGTAAGAATTTTTGAATTGCTTCAGTTTTACCTTATAAATACCAGCATTAAATTTAATCATCCTGAGGTTTTGGGTTTTTTTTTGGGTTTCTTTCCAGCAGAATGTTTTTCAGGTTTAAAGTGGTATGTACTTGAATGCACACAGGTACTTTAACAAAGCGTTTCTTTCTTCAAAGAGCCACACTAGCCAAATAATTATTTGCATAAACAAACACCAATGAATAGTAAACATTCTGGTTAAATATTGTGTTGCTGGTCATGTGCCTGGTTTTAGTGTCTTGCTTCCTACAAGTAAATTGATCAGTTTTCAGTAGCATTATGGTGAGTAGGGAATACCTAATTTCAGTGTAAAAGTTGAGCACGAGAGAAAACCTAATCCCTCAGCAATATTTTTGAAGCCTAAAAAGATCCATAAGTAGTTTTTTGCCCTTGGAATCTCTTGTAGGCATTCTTGTACACATTTCTATTCTTGTCTCCTTGATAATATCATGACTTTACTCCCCATAGCTGAGTAAAGGAAAGAAATTTGCACGCACTCCTATTAAAGTTAATAACAAACCCCCACATGCCTGCATTTGTAAAGGTTTTTAATGTAATGTCTTTAATGTCTGCTCTCTTAAACTTGTGGTGGTCAGAGATTTGCCTTTTTTCTTTCAAGCCTGTGAAGATGAACAATATGGTTTAAGCTTGCCTTTTCTCCTATCCTGTTATGCCAATCCTACATGAAGTAGTAACTGTGCATTTTGTCCCCATCATTGCTCACTGAGATGTTTTTTCACCAGGCACCTGGAAATAGTCATAGCACTCTTCAAATACATGGCTCTCTTCCCAAAGGATTATGCTCCATGATAAACTCTTGTGGAAGAGAAAATACAGGGAACATCAGAGAAGGCATGACAGATTTCTGTAATTAAAATGTGTCAAGGTGAGGCCATCCACATCTAAACTGGAAGAGTTTAGAAACTGAAGAATTTTAGGGATTTTGTTAGAGATTTATTCAGAAGAAATTGAAGCAAGGTTGTGATCCCTTTCCTATAATGTCTTTAGGTGGGAACATCAAGGGTGTTCACAACAGACAAACACTCTTCAGGGTATTCCAGAAGTTTAAGATGTTGATCTTTTAACCCTGCGAGGGGAATGTGCAATGGTTCATCACAAGAAAACTTGAATTAGCCTCATTTCTGGCACTCACAAGCAGGCTGTTTTTCAACAGAGACATTTGATACTGCACAATCCTTGAGGAAGGAGAGAACTTCACAGTTTGTAACAGGAGAAGAGAGGGTTTACAAAATAATCTCCTTCGGTCTGACATTCTCACTAGGAAAAATCTAGCACCTCCTGGTAAGGGCTGTTCATGGTCTCCCCTTTTTTCAGTCAAATAACAGTCACCAATACACGAGAGCTGTTTGAGGAGCATGCCTGTGACGTGGCTCTAACACATCCATGTATGTACACAGAGCTTCACATTGCAGCTGAACCCAAAACACCAAAGTGGTGTGGATGGCAGATAACTGGTGGTGCTGCCAACATCATTCCATGGACACAGATAATGACTTCTTAAACTGAGCCAAGTCCTGACCGATCTGTTTCCCCACTCCTGTTGGCAAGGTTTGTAGACCAGAGATGAGGAGCAGTGCAGGAACTGCAAGAAACAAGAAACACAGTTGATCTACCTACTGCCTACTCTCCCCCAGGCTTTCAGGTAGAGTCCATCCATGAGTGCCCTCTTGGCATCTGCTTTTATCACACTAGTGAAGAAAATCCTGCACTGAAATCAACCACAACACATCCTGAATGTAACCTCTCACTTCCTGTTTTCAAGTTAGAAATTTCTGTTCCCTTGCAGGAAAAAAAACCTGCAGGACCCATGGCAAATGTATTTATCAATGAAAACACAGCTTCTAGAGAGTAAGCCCAAAACAAGTTTTACTTGCATAAATGTGGCAGCCATTGAATTGCTGGTGTTGAAGAACACTTGCAGAAAACTTGTCTTTACGAAAGGTTAGGCAGTGGTGCAGATGTTATTTTTATCTGCTAGAAAGTAAACCAAGGCATTATATGCTGTTTACTTTGGCAGTTTGGACATTTTGCAATTACATTGCAGTAGCCTGTTCATAGTTTTACATTTAACAGACTTACAGACATGGTCAGCAGTGTAGCAAGCAGTGATAAAGCAGATCAGCACACGTACCCAGCTAAGCAAAAGCTTTTGAGATTCATCTGACCTACAAGGAAGGAAATCTGCAATTCCCTGATTTCTCAGGAGTCCAAGAACTCTCTTATCAGTCTGAAAGAACCAGAACTGAAGGAAGGTTGATGGGAGAGTGGTTTGTTGGCAGCTGCTACAAATATGCTCAATATACCTTGTTTTCCTCCCTGCTGCTCAAGGCAGGCCAGGCAAGCACGAGGCAGTAGCAGCAACACAAAATCATTCACTATGGCTTTGGCTGTATTTTTTCTTCTACTGTCTCCTGGACAGAACTCTGGAATAATCATGAGAGGCTCCTCTAGAGAGCTCACTCAGGATTCGTATTCAGTGCAATAAAGGCCCAGACAGGATTTTGAAAGCCTAGAGAGTG
This sequence comes from Horornis vulcanius, assembly GCA_013401035.1. Taxonomy (NCBI): domain Eukaryota; kingdom Metazoa; phylum Chordata; class Aves; order Passeriformes; family Scotocercidae; genus Horornis; species Horornis vulcanius. Next base: position 6,493 of record VZUA01096707.1, on the reverse strand, counting down.
TCTCCTAGCTGTGCTGTGGGACACCCACAAGGGTACATCTAACCATGATACTTCAATGTGGGCCACTTCAGCTTCACATTTGCAAGAGCTCTTCCTCCAGAGTGTGCTTTTGTATTGAATTTAGTTATTGCAGCCATACAGATGTTGAATGTATATGAACAGAGGGTTTCATCATGGAAACTTTCTTTACTGGTCCAATATGAACAAATACCTCTCTTGAATAATCTTAAAATCATACAGAAATTCAGAAAAGCAAGTTGAATGTTCAGGAAAGCAATGAAATCTTTACAGGTTTACATTCCTCCATCTCAAGTCTCTGGGGTAACAGAAGTTTGTTAGTCTATAAGAAAGATGGCAATGAGAATTTATCTGAATATTGTTTCAGTTTTGGAATACATCTACAGTCTGTACACATAGAGTTTACCTTTTAGGTAAAGTAGAAGCTAAACTCCATGATAACTTCACAACAGAGCTTTTCAGGAATGTTGTATGAAAGACAGAGAAATCTGATAGGTGTCATAAGAATACATTGTAGCAAAAGTTTAAAGAGAAATTCAGAAGACAGTGCTGTAATTAAACAAAACACAGCACACTCAAAATCCCATCTTTGATTTTTATTTAATTATTACAAAAGAGCGCAGATCAAAATTAGATATATGTAAGAAATTCTTCCCTGTGAGGGTGGTGAGGCACTGGAACAGGCTGCCCAGAGAAGCTGAAGATTCCTGGAAGTGCTCAAGGCTAAGGTTGGATGGGGCTCTGAGCAACCTTATCTAGTGCAGTGTGCCCATGGTGGGGGGTTTGGAACTGGAGATCTTTAAGCTTCCTTCCAACCCAAACCCTTCTATGATTCCATCATTATTCCCTTAGCAGTTTTCCTCCCTTCCTGTATTACCAGTGATCCCACATTCACCAGGACACAGCCCCAGAAAGCACACCAGCAGACACAGGTTCAGTGGCAAATATGCTCTCAGTTCTGTCTGCTCCAAGGTTTTCACCACAACTTCCTGGACACTAATGTGACCAGCAAAGAGACAATGTGGCCTTGTCAACTCGCTGGAGACTCCTAAAACAGCAGCATTGACTGCAACAGCAGCGTTGGCAGGGTTACCAAATTATTCTTTGCCAGTTTGTGTTTAGCTGTGGGACCAAGGAGGCCTCTTTAGAATATGTATCATTTAGAATATCCTGCATTTTATTCTGGTTATGTTTTGATCTTTAGTACCTTTCTTACCAAAATATATAGATAAGAAAATGCTTCAAAGAGAGTGGAGGGAACTCACAGCTCAATTTCGTAATCTTGTTAAAAGGAAAATAAAGAAGTTAGTAGAATTTATTCTGCATTAGAACCTGAATAAGGAAAAAAATACAATAACCACATGGCCCTACACACTAGCAGAGACAGAGATAATATAAACTAGAAGCTGAAGGTTTAAGCCTGATCCGTTAAAATGAGAAACAAGGTCCATGGCCATGGCAGAAATTGTAAATAATTACTGAAACCATCAACCAAAGG